>UYWX01020672.1:0-22504 GCA_900622495.1 Hydatigera taeniaeformis | reverse complement strand
TAGGAAAGGCAAGTTTCATTTATTGAGATGGGTGGAAAATAACGCCCATTTAGCAGGCTCCTTGAAATCCATGTTCGATTTGGATTCTCGTCTTCCATATGATATGCATTGCAGATCAAGCTTCGGTCTGACCTGAAAAAAAGCCTATTCAGGAAAGAGCAAGACGAACGCTATGGTGGTGAACAATCATACAGGTAGTCGGGTAAGAAAGTTATTTGAGTGCCCATACTTGCTATATTTGGCATATCTTAGTGGGCAACGCAAGTGGATTTTAATAGTATAACTTCAGCTTTGGAGTGTTCATTGGCTGTCTAGATGAATTTTCAAGTGGTAAAATTGTTACATTGCAGTAGTCTGATAGTAAGTTCTAAACTTTAGTCCGTTTGTCTTTGCCTGTGCAACGAAATCATATTACGGCTGGTGTTGCAGCGTCCCGAGACTTCCCATAGGGTGGAAGAAGGCAGTAAGTGAGGCTGGATACACGTGTTCCGAAGTGAACAGAGCAAATGGGCCTGAGCATGACCCGAAGTCTAGCCCACGAGTACAAGGGCCAGGCAATCCTAAGGTGACCGTCGAGCGGCAAGTAGTCACATAAACAAAGCATTACAGGTGTTGTGTCGATTTTTTATCCCAAATGGAAGAATGGTTGATGCGTTGTCAAAAGATGTTTGTAGAATGGGCTCTACTGGCATCAGAGACCAGTTTGCAAGATCAAGTATGGGGTTCTCGTTGTGTTTTCGTTTTGCCATGTAAGGTACGTAAAAAGAGCTATAGGTATTGTAAAAGACACTGAAGTGTCCTTTTTTACATATTTGAGTGATCAATCACTTTAAAGCTCATCATATCAGAACTGGTAACTCAGAGTCGCACTTTTTGTTCCCTTTTCATATCCATAATTTTGCATCATGATTGGATTAATTGTTTTATTAAATTAGGCCGTTTCATAAAAGCAGTGCATGCCTTTCCTTTTGCGACTGATAGTTTGTCACCCGACAAGCCAATGAGGACCGAAATTCCCAACACTTCGATTATGCTGTCAAAATAATGACACGATAAGCAGAAATCAAGGATTAAGTAGGCAATGTTTCGGTGTATGACTAGGCAGATATTTGCGTCTCTGTGATCTCCGCTTTCCGCTATATGGGTTGGTCCTTGGATTCTTTAATATGGTGTCTATTTTTCGTCAAATTACGGCCACTTCTTACAACGCAATGGGAAGAACTGACCCATATAGGCTTACATAACACGCGTGGTACGCATTGTGTGCTGTTAATTGTCGTTCTTATGCAAGTGCACTTTTTCACAATTACGCGTACACCTCGGTAATGAACATACAAGAGTGTTGGCTTGAATAGTAATGTAATGGTCCGATTTTCCTCCAAGCTCACTTAAAGCTAAATCAAACATGGTGGAAAGCCTGTTACCTATGAATTTACCAACTTAGCATAGGTTAAGGCTACTAGCATCGTCTCAAGGTCAGTGAAGGTGCATTGATGGAGCAATGAGGCGGCTTCTTTGCCAATTCCATAACAAACAAACAATCGACGTATTTGGGGACTGAATCGTAGCAAGAACTTGAGAGTCCAAGTGGTTGCATGAAGAAGTGATAAATCACTCCGAAGCAGCATCACGTTTGTAATGCTTTGTTTATGTGACTACCTGACGTTTGGCGGTCACTTTAGAATTTTTCTGGCCCCTGTACAAGTGGGCTGGGCTTCGAGCCACGCTCAAACTCCGTTTGCCCTTTCGTCTTCGAATGCATGTATTCAATCTCACTTATGCCTTCTTCTACCCTATAGGGAGTCTCGGGACGCTACAACGTTTTGTTACGAAAAGATTTAACCATGGCAATTTGTATTTAACGTGCTGAGGCTAATGATCAGTCCCTCTAATCACCGTCATCCATGCTGGCGCATAAAGTACTCCATGTCTTCCTAAAGATGTGTTAAATCTAACGTTTTTTAATCGAATATGCTGCATTGGCTTGGTGCTTAGTTAAAATAGGCATAAGCCGCCCAATCAACATTGATTCCGACTTTCGATTGGTGGCATAGTCCTCACCGGCCCTCTCGCAACCCATTAATAAGCTTTTTCGAATTCGGTTGACATGGAATGCCTTTAGCAAAGATCCAAGGTATGCTAATCAGCATAGGGTGGGTAAATTTCAAAGTTAACTGTTCATCGCATTTCGGGCTTGGAGAAGTGTATATTGCATCCCTTGTTTCGCACTTTCAACTGCTGATTTTTCTTATTCTAGTTTACAATTTCACTTCCATGCCTCAAAGGGTTTTATTAACTTCCCCCACTCAACCTCGCGCTCAGTGATTTGTTGCCAAATTCTTGGGACGACCTTTAGCCCTCCCAGCGATTGTTGTCCTTAATCTGCTTGTTGCCGATTTACAAAAGTAATCACAAAAACCCATTTTTTGGAGGTGGTTCAAATAATGTGCATGCTTGAAGTGGGTCTGCATTTCGCAACTTTGCGGGAAGTAAAATTGCAAGTTTCATAAACTGGGGTCGGTGCGGAACGAAAACGAAACGATGGCACTGCTGCAAACTTATTTTTGCATCCCCAACTGCGTTGCGTCCGAAGGACAGACACAAAATCATACAACTTGGAGCTACACACGACGCGGTTGAAGTCCAAGTGAGCAACATATTTGCGACATCAGACATTATCTCGACAAGGTACTTTTCAGAAATCAAGCTTTCAGGTCACAAGTGGGACTGAAGGGCCATGTGATTTAGGCGAATTTTAACTATCATATTGTCGCTGATCGCATCAAATGGAATAGTAGGGATCACGCTTAAGGATTGTCAAACGAATGTGCACACGCTGTCCAGAGGATCTTCATCTTTCTCCGTCAGGCAAGGTTGAGAGGGCAGTACCCATTTGGGGTACTGATATCTTTGAGTGGATTCATCATCTACTTCTAATAATGTGCTAAAAGATTTTCCATTCCACACCACACCTTCAAAGGAAGTACTTAGACATTTCCCTACAAGGAGATTCTTGCAAGGAAGTCAAAACAAGAACCTGCACAACTTAACTAGTTCATACCTTAAGGGCGATTTAGTTCGCTTTTAACTGTGGTAATTGGTGCAGTCCGCATTTCTTTCAACCGGCTTGCCAGCAGCGTCACTCATGTGTGACGCCTACACGCATGTGCCACCCATCCCGTCATTTTGCAGAAATCTCTCGAACTAAGTGACGGTGCAGAGGAATGGGATGGGGGCAGCACCATGAGATAGGCATGCGGCTGTCTTCCTTCATCCAACGAAGGTAGGCTTCTAGTGTGATTAGCTGATAAAAGATTTAGCTGGCAAGCGAGTTGACGGACGACCCCTTAAACACTTGCAACCCGACAAGTGGAAAAGCCAAACACATTTTAAATCCGGTGGCATAAAAGTAAACTGATGTGCCTATTAACTGTATGCAGGCTGGTGAACCACTTCTAACTGCTTTCCATTGGAGAACAAAGCAATGATGCAAAATGTGTCCACCTTCATTCTATCGCAATCGCGCCGATGACCTGAATTAACCAAGTCATTTCATTGTGCCCAATGGACAAGGTTTTGTATAAATAATTTACAACAACTTAAACGCTGTGATTAAAATATCATTGGCTAGAATTGCTCTCATTTAAGTAAAGTGGACAATGGCTTTTAAAATGCTTTGTTTTAGGGACAGATTGTATCATGTGAAGACTAAAAATAGCTATAACGTATTCGCTACATTCTCTGACAGTGGATGGGCGGCGTTGTGCTGAATATGGGTTGAGATGGCAGTAAAGATGGAGCTCGCATTTTCTCCGGAATAAACAATGCGACTGATCAAAAGCAAAAACGATGCTCTTCTAGGAGACTAGAGTGATGGTATCCAGTCAGTTATGACATAAAAGACGAGTCACATTTAATCACGACGAACTAGAATGGTCGACTGCAAGGGAAGCGAATGCATCAAGAAGTTAGTCTATCGGTGTAACAAAGTGACAAAGAAGACGTCTGACTAGGGAAGCTACGAAAAACCGCCTGCCTACCAGGAAAAAAGAGAAGCTGTTTCGCTCCGTGCTTGTGAGGGACATAGTCGACTTCTCTTCAACAAAATTAGGCGGTGGAGGGTTGAAATGGACACGGAGCATTAACTCCGGAAAATTCAAAAGGAAGCCAATAGCGCCTTGCATTTCGTCGTCAGCATTTAACACTCAATCAGTTCCAGTGGATGACCACATGTCACAAAACTCACTTCTTTTCCAAAACATTGATTAGAATGCTCCAAAAATCCAAAAGATGTAAATATTTAGTAGTAACGCACTTATATGCTTCACTATTTACCACTGGTAAGCTGAAATGATATCCTGTAAAGGCCAAAGTAGTGAAGCAAACGCTTGAATGCATCTGAGCGAATAAATTCACTTTTTTATTGAACCCATCTTGAGGCCGCCCTGTTGAGTTTATTCTGGGCAGACTGACCTTCAAACCAAACCAGCAGCCTCCAATTCCCAGCACTCTCGTCTCTTCAAAAAAATCTTGAAGCGATGAAACGGTGCCTAAAGGGAAATCAAGTTATGGTCCACCGTTTGATACTAAACTTTAGCGTGGTAAAAGGAGACAATTCTCTGGAAGTGGAGACGTCTCCCATCATAAAGGCTTAAACTGATATTTCCTTTCCGCACTCACACCACTCTTGTGAAATTCTATTAGTCTCTGAGGCGACACTATTCATAAGGCATTTTTGAAAGTCCAGCTATAGGGCTGCCTACTACACGTGCATGAAGACATCAGTGGTGCAAAATTGTGGTGCCTTCAGTTCTCTACTGGTTGAATAAAAGTTGCAGCTTGTGGATACACCGAACCTCAGTTAGCAGTAGAATTGCCACAAAGGATCGGCGATCTTACGTCAGAGTAGCTTTTCAGTTGCGCACAAACATAATGACTGAGAAAGCTACTTTGTGAGTGTTTTCCATACAGTACTGTCTGTATTTTCACAGTCGACATGGAAGTTTGGTCCAGGAAAGCATCGGAGACGACACGCACAGGAAAGGGAGCCACGCAGCTTAGCTGTCGAATTTGATAGCGAGCCACTTGGAGGCTCGATAGTGGAAAATACCGTCTGAGTCCTTGATTAATTCGATCATGCATATTCTGCTCAATTATGGTGCCTTCATTCATCGCATGGGGAGTACAGGTGCGCTACAGTGCAAGCCTTCCTTTAAGAGTGAGCTAACAATGCGTTTACACCTCAGCACAACAACCCCTCAAGCGGAATAAATAGATACAGAGTATTTAACGACCCAGAGTGTGAAAGAAGCACTTCTCAGGAGGGAAACGACGGACCTCTAATTTTGTGTGTGCATGAGTAACCGTGAAAGTACGCCAGAATGAAGGACTAGCGCTAGAGACAAGGAAAATTAACTAGTCAACCACAGTCAACTCTGAGTTCTGCTGTGAAATGTCTTCAAGGGAATGCCAGCACGTCAAATCAGCCTCAGCAATTAGTTAGAAGAAATCGTGTTGAAATTCTGTACGCTGGAAGATAGACCAGCGTCTCTAGTACCACGTTCAACGTGATAGGCTGATTAAATTTAGAAGAACCGTTTTAGAATAAGGTGGCGCCGACACGCCTTCTAAGGAAGGAGCTTTGGATCCTCCCTTGCTATCACGCATCATTCAGTAAAATAAAACCTGACGGCTGACACAATTGCACAAAATACGCATACTTTCTTTGCAGTAAAACACGACCAAAAAGTCAAGTGTAGCTTGAATTATCATTCCTAGGCATCATAATCCCAAAGCTCAGCCCTCACCCAGCGGGCTGTTCAACAAATAGACGAAGAAGACGATTAACTTTCCGAAGTTAAAACAAACCAGTACACGTTAGAGCAAAAAAACTGTTGCTGCAACATAGAAGGCGAAACAGACTTTATTCGTGAATTTCGTTGGCTTGTGTGTGTGAGTATGGGCTGTGTTTGTGAGAGAACAGCACAAAGCCCCTCGAATATACAATCACTGCGGGAATGTTATTGTGTACAAAAAGGAAGAGTTAAAGGGAAGGTGAAGAGGCCAAACGTAAACCATCATCGGCGCATGGGTGAGAGTTCGTTTCACGCAGGCGATGCAGCGTATATTTCCTGTGGCCGGTTAACCTCGACCCACTGCCGCCACGAGAAATTAAAATATGCGAAAAGGCAAAGAGGAAACAAATCAAAGCACAAGTTGTCGAAAGTGCGAGAGGTGGAGCGATAAAAGCGAAGACAAGATCGCGCGAATAACCTTCTATAAAGCGAAAGCGAACGGAAAAAGCATCAGAACTTAGACTCCTCAAAATTTTAGTGCAATCTACTGAGTTAGTGCCCAATATGAAACTCACAAATTGTTGGTGTTTGCGGCGGGTTTAAAATGCGTTTGAAGCAAGAAATGGGACTAGTGGGCCATCTCAAAGAACTGCATGCGGGCCTTGAAAGGAGGAAGTGTTTCAATTGGCGACGCAAGAGATAAGTCCTGCGACTTCAGGGACGGGAGAGCACTCTGTCGAACAGAAAGATCGGTCGAAAGAAACAACTGCATATCAGATCGGAAAGTTGAAGGCGTACAACACCGCTATTTCGATCAGAATCGGGTGAGAGTAGAAATGGGTGGAGCTTTCCTGCTAAACCTTTTCGCATGAGGTGCACAAAGTCCTTTCTGTTGATTAATGTAATGGCAAAAGCACTCATCAGAAGGGTGTTATTAGCATTCTAAAGAAAAATAACTCTTGGACAGAGCTTCACAAACAGTAAACAGTCCCAAAGAGCGTCAAAATGAGACTGAAACCGTTGTTTACAGAAAAGAAAACTTAATTAAGATCACGAATCCCAGGATTGAGAGGAACTGGATCCTGGGCACGACATTTAGGTGGAAAATAATAAACCTAGTACCTTGAAATAAAACATATTTTAACAAGAAAAACAACGCCTCAGACAAATGACCGCATAATTTTTCAATTCTCTAAGGTTAGGAGGGCTTCAGAATCACCAAAGCTCCTTTAAGGATAAATAATGGCAAGAATGCTATGGAAAAAAATGGCATGCAGTTATATGGAAAGGTGCAGCAGCTCAAATACCTTCCCTTGAGCGCTTTGACATTTTTGCAGTGCAGTAAACCGAACCAACGAAAAAAAAAACACTCAACGAATGTAAAAGAGACCAGTGTATAAACACTTCCGAACCACGAAACTTGGGAGGTGTACTACCTCTGTCTTAACGGATTCTCCCGGAACATTTGCACACTTCGGTCGCCAACCGCAAAAGTTTGTGGAGACACTATTCAATGGCGAACCATGGAGTGTTGGATTGCTCTGAACCTCAATGAATTGTGCCACCACTGGAACCATGGAGGAGACGTCATCTGTCTCCTCACTTTCGCTGGAAGTACTCTGTTCCCAAAGAGAGCGCGAAAGTGACCCTCCAAGCTTCTCTTTTTGCCATTGGTGTAGGTGATGATGGTTGTCCTCAATAACACATGGCTCCAAAGGCTTCTCTGAGGCAGTAAAACTAGCCTCACTGATGCCACTGCTTACAGTAGCCGCACGAACAGCAAAGCGAGGAGTTCTAAGCTGTGGGGGTCGTGTTATGCCCTCAGCACGATCTCTATCAGCCTGCCATCGACGAATGCGTTCCATGAGGGCCGCTGAAATGGCTCTTTTGGGTCGACTAGCAGCTCGCACTGCAGGCCTGTTGACATTAACAAAGCTATCCAACTTTGAATCCTCATTGGATAGCAGTTGTGTCGAAAGGTGCTTTGTGTTGACTCTATATGGAGAGGTCAAAGCACCTTTACTACTCTCAACAACAGAATAGCGATTCGCAACATCGGTGGATGGAACGAGGATGTTTTTCATCTCAACAGGAGATGATAACATCGAAGAAGCTGGCGAACGTAGTTTGAGCATCTTCGGTGGCGACTGCTTACGCGAGAGGGACACACACTTTTGAACAACTAAGGGACGGGATCCTTCGCCTGGTGACTTTTCAATCAAAGGACGAATGTGTTCGACCATTTCGCCAAGATATGGCTTTAGAAGGAGAGGAGGATTTATGATGATTGAGAAAGTAACGAAGTGATTGACCAATCAATCAACTGGGAGGGAGGGAGAAGGGAGAACAATACATTGCTAAATAGACACTTTTATGCGCGAAGTCGCGTAAGCATGCAGACAGAGGAATGCGCTAGGTAATAGCTACAAACTTACGTGAGTGTTCGTATGAAAGACGGAGGTACATGCGCATCCTCACCCTATCATCATCAGTCCTATAGGCGAATTCAATGAAGTAAACGAAAACTACAGCTTCACAGTAAAGAAACTAAGATCGGTTCATTTATCCAATTCGAAAGAATTACCAAGTAAAATACGAACGTCAAATTTGTAATAGCCCACCTTGAGGGGTCGAACACATTCCTGAACTTTGCCATCGCAATCAATGAGATGACAAGAGAGGTTACTAAAAACGGGTTGTCTCGAGGAGAAGACTTCACCAAAACTTGAGATGTCAATTCCATCACAAATGGTCAGGGTTAAGGTACCCTCCTGCGGATGGAGTACCTCTGCCAATTCCTGAGGCTCTAGACTCATCACCCACTCTGAGTTTGCCACCAACAAGCGATCTCCGGGTTTCACTCGACCATCCCGAGCAATGGGACTGTCTGGGACGATATGGCGCACAAAAATCCCCTCCGTTTCTTCATTCACAGATTTTTCACCACTTTGATTACAAAAATGAGTCGGCGAAGGGACTGCGGAACGAAGACTCATCAAACTCAAACCCACTGGCTCTTCTGAAGGGCAGGTAATCACTACCTCCTGCAGAAGAATGAGTTTGAATGAGTTTTAAAATCCTAACCCACAAGGGAGGAGAAATGGAAGACACCTCACCCGTAGACCAGGAGGAGAGGGGTCGCGTCGGATTTCAAGTAGCAAGGATTCTTCCGCAACGCCGGAGGGCATGAGAGCTGCCACCGCTTCATCGTGGCTCACTCTACGTAAGTCTCTGCCATTGACGCTCAACAGGCGGTCTCCCACACGAAGACCGGCCTCTTTTGCTTCTCCCTCTTCTTGTAGCTAGGATAAAGGAAGCCAGAGGACATCCAATAGCATGTAACACGAAAGAGCAGCGGACAGTTAATTAAATCGAAGGATTAAATCCATATGAGACCTACCCTCAAAATACGAATTTTATAAATTTGACTTAAAAGTGAATCTGACATTGATTAAATACAAGAATTTGGAGTGAAGACGCGTAGTTTATCGCGTGCTGCAAACAAGGAACTGGACAAAAGCATCTTGTTTGTTTGCCATGACTAACAAGAGACCAAATTCGACTTTGAAACTGAAGACTTGCGTACACCCTGGCATGGAGATGCCAATTTGCTCTAAAACAAGAATGTCGACGTAACTAGTCAAACTCACTTAGCTGTAGAATTGGGTGCACCACTTACATTACTTTGCTAGAAAGAGACCATTTAATAATGAAGCACCGACAGAGTTTGAACGCAATATTGATTTGATTGCAGGAGTTTGTGCTTGAGGGGGGCAATGGTAAGTAGTGCTATAAAAGTTAAGACGAGGGGATGAAGAAGTACAATATGAATCCACAAAAAGTGCAATAGGATTGTTAGAAGGTATGAAGATTGGCATGATTTAATAGGTGAAACAAAATGAGAAAGAATACGTATGTACACTCTGCGTGTACATGTAATTTGCCAACTGGGTGCGAGGTACACAAGCCAAGAGGTCGTCTATCGCCAACTGATCAAAGTTCAAATGCCGCTGAGAGAGCACATTTGCGAAAAAGGGTGACAGGTGAGTCATTCTTAAGAGTGAGCCTGTAATCCACGCAAGTATCCACTTTCCCCGAGATAATGTGACAACTTCTGGTCATTAACTTATTCAAATCGAAATTCTTAAGGAAATTGAGTAGTGAGCACAGTAATAGCCAGTTCTAGTCAAACTACATGGAGTTGAAGTGGGAAGGTCATAGGAAATGCCTAACCCACGCAGGTGCCGAAACGGGATGTTTTAAGGGACATCAACGAAGTCCATGTAAACTTTCAAAAAAGAACTGCGATAGTGTAATCGTAAAGCAAGGTGACAAAAAATGGTACCGTAAACAAACTCGCCCTCCTGGTTTTGATGATGAAAAACAAATTAGCCGAAACAATAATGGACAATATATCTAGAAGGTAAACTAACTCGGCAAATGAAGACACCAGGAGAATCACCACCAAAGGGCAAGGACGAGGTGTCGCAACCACCACAGATACGTAGACCAAGGCTCTTGCCGGGTCGATGCCTAAGGGTGACTCGATAGACGTCCAGACCTTCTTCTTTGCGCAAGAACTGTGGCCCATCGACCAATGAAGGGGTGTGTGAGAGGCTACCTTCGCCCGGGCCTGCTAAAGTGAAATGACGAGAGTTGGAGTACTCAGAAGAAACCCAAAGGTTCCAAGCTGCAGAATAGTTTTTAGGTTTTGATCCATGAAACAAAAGTTTACCACACAAGGAGTGCATTCCATATCACTTCAATTACGTAAAAGAAAATTGTCCGAGACTCTAGCAAATGTATAGTTAAATTAGTTACAACGAACCAATGAACTACTCCACCCACCCCTTTAAACAAAGCTGTCGACCATCAGGATGAATATCCTAGTCAGTAGCAAATGGAAGTTCTTGAAGGTCTTACCACTTTGAGGCACTAGGAGAGTTGGGAAGATTCCAACACACAAACACACGAATCAGTACACAAAAGCTGGAAACGCTTTTGTGAAGCTACCATCAGGACAACCTCGATATTGATGGAAAAAAAATTCTGAAGAACTAGCATTGCGTGAATGAAAATTAATTATTGGGGGAAATTAATATGCAAAAATCTTTAAATTACAGTACAGTTATTGAGACAACCGTCAACTTGAAATATCCGATTTAAAAAAATTAAATGCAAGTAAAGATATACAAACTCAAAAAGGTCATTGGATTTGTACACATATTTCTGCCAATAAATTGTCAACCTGTCATTCACAGCAGTCTGTGAAGTTGAGTTGGGGTGTGGCCATCAATGACAACTTGACAGCATCCAAGCGATGAAAGGAATGAATAAACAAAAACATATCCGTGCACACAACTTCACCAGATTTGCTTGAGGCAAAACACTGCGCATCTAGAACTGATAGAAAAACAATGCAAGCAATTCTAATTGGCCCTCGAGAATGAGCAACCCAAACGCCCCCAAACCAATCCCAGTAAACTAAGATGGACTAGTGAAGGATACATTTAATAGACTAAGCCTCAAGAAGTACTTGAGAACAAATGACTCTGTGGAAGCCATTAGAAAGACTCGCACACGAGCGATCACTTTGATAATGGAAAACTGCAAGAGTACGGTGAGCTTTGGGCAACTGACAGGCTGCTGGATGAATCGACCCATGTCCCAAGGTGGGTTGGGGAAGTTGTAGTAACTTAACACCGTGTGATTGGTAAGAGGACCCAACAAATCAAAATGGCTCAATATTACGGAGCGAAAATCGTTGGAGGTGAACTACGCCAAACACTGATTCTTATGATGTTATGCTGTCGGCGGTGGTTACAAAGGAGAAAACACATGCCTAGGTTATCCAGACACCTTGACCGTGACAATGGGGCTGATTTGTTACGATCAAGACTGAAAAAAGGTATGCGAATGTAAATACCACAAGCAAAGACAGGAGACATTTTATCGGATTCGTAGACGGTTCAAAAATAGAGGATATTGGAGGCCAAAACCTACCTTCATAAGTCGGCGTTTTATCCTTTTAACTACACCATAAAATGCTGGACAGGAATTCCGAGTACAACCTTCTCTTCCAACAAATGAGCTGCTTCCGAAAAAGAACTTATTTCCATCTTAAATTATAAAACACGGTGTACATACCAGAGATGTAGGAGACATTTGGAGCATTAGGCGTAGTGAGTTTGCGCAGTACTTCTAGCTCCACGTTTGGTCCAGCACCCGTGAGCAGAGTTATCACCTGGTCGTGCCGAGCATTCCGCACATCAATGCCGTTTATCTGCGCGGGACAAACGCACGCATGATGCCATCGGTTGGACAAAAAACTCAGAAGTGTATGCAGTCAGAATAACCTTGAATAACTGATCTCCAACGCGCAAATTCCCCGCCTTATCAGCGGCACCACCCTCCACAATCCGACTAATGTAGATGGTCTAAAAGAAAAAGTGAAAAAAAGTGGAAAAAATCATTAGTGAAGGGAGAAGCAAGCAAGGGGGAAAAAACGTAAACAAGAAGCTGAAGGGAGTAAAATTGAAACCAAGGGTATAGATAGAATAAAACTGGCGTTAAAAATCAGCTGCATAAGCAATGTGGATGTGTAGATGTGAGAATAGCTTGCACCAGCTACACGAGACACGTTAATCAGCACCGTCTTACCTCGAGGAAATTTAAGTGGGCCTAAATGAGGAGCAGAAGGGAGGAGAGGAGATTAAAATGATCAGTTTAGGTGTGACTGTAAGACTGACTTGTCTCTTATGTGCCCATACGCAAGCCCAGCAACAATGACTCACCGATGTGTCAGCTTGTGGACCGAGAAGACCGCGACCACCAGCAATGCTGAATCCTAATCCACTCCAATCACGATGCAGCGTGCATTTAATCAACTACAGAGAAAGAGACACGGCAATTGAAGCAAAGTGAGCGAGAGAAATAACCCATTGTCCAGAGACACTCCTTGGCCATGCCTGCGGCAAACTGACTAAAAAACGCGGTCCCATCGCTTCGCTCACTTGCTTTTTCATTCTCTGAGATGAATTTTAAAAAAACCGCGTTTTCGTTAGTTTTGAATACAGACGTGAATGCCATCTCGAGGTTTAACAGCAATATGGAAAGAGCAGAACTGCGCTGATTAACGGCATCACATTCCATCGTCCAAGACAAAGGTCTGAGCATAAGAAAAAAATCGCAGCGGGATTTTCCCAACCATGTTAAGAGAAAAACAACTTTTGACTCCAAGTTAGGTATCGAACGAAGCAAGCAGTACAGTAAATTTTATGGCAGTGAAATTACATCCATATCAATTTTATTGCCATTTTAAAAAGTAGTGGTAATGGGTAGTGTTTAACAAGAAAAATTAAAGGTCTTCTGGAAAAAATTACCAACCAATTTTTTTGGGAATTCCGGAAAATTGCAAATACAATTCGTGATTAATTGAGCAATCTAATAGTAACGTGCTTTCAGCAACAATAATCGCAAAAGTACTTTCGGGACAGCGCATAGGTCAGTGGGCCATTTTAACAAGGCAAATCAACTTCATTGTAAAGTACTTGCGCCACACAAAATCAGATTTTGAAGACCTCCTTAAGCTCAAACATAGAAAAAAAGCTCTTTAAAGACCACAAAATCCTCTCAAACTTGGGAGATTCAACTTACTAGGGACATCTTAAAGCATCGAAAGCTAGAAAAGTTTATGTCAGCATGTCCCTTGGGCCGTGTTTTTGCGCAATGCTGCGCAAGCATCAAAGGCACCCTGCCATGACCTCCAAGCCCTTGGGGGAGAGACCCGGCCCTGTTGCTTGTTCCTTCAATCTTGCAACTTTTACACACTAGAGTGATGAATTTTTCTTTTTTGCAAACCACCTGACAACATCTTCGATACACAATGTTCATCTACTATTTTTGAGTTGGAAAGAATTTGGCTATTTGGTGCATAAATGCAAATAAAAAAGCGCACCTAATGTTAAAGCAGAAATACGACTAAAACCAGGAAATTTTCCTTCAATCAAAGCTACAGAGAATACTTCATATCATACTCCATAACACCTAAACTATTCGAATGTATTGCAAAATTTGCGATAGGACGAATGACCAAAAAATATAGTGCTTTTACAAGGTTTGTTTGTAAATAGTAAAAAACTGCTTTGCAGAGTAGCCCAGATCTCGCATTGTGAAATGTCTCCAATAAATAGGAAGATCTTTTGCTAGGTCTCCCCCCAACTACTTCTAGAAGCTTAAGTTGGGAAGAAAAAGTATAATATTCTATCAAAACAACGACAAAAAGCTCACACATTAAATATGAATTTATTTACATGAGTCCGACTAATTTGAAATATTATTTGCATAGAAGTTAGGAAGTTACGTGGGTTGTGCTATGTGCTGCACAAAATCAAGCATTTTTAGATACCCAAGAAACGTCCAAATTCATACCCTACAAACATGTCCCATTGTGGCAAGCATAAAAATGTTTATGCTGCAATTCCTCTGTTGTTCCAAACACAGGATTAATGTGAAACACAATATATCCAATGAACATTCTTAACTGGCCAAAGCACAGGAAACTGGTGAGGGCATCAGAGAAAGATGTTAATGCAATGACTCATCAAAGGCTCACCTGCATGGCCATGGGAGCGGCTTGCACGAACGGGACAGTGGCGTTGGGGATATTGCGACCTAGGGAAGTGGTGTTGAGTAGACTAGAGGATAGATTATGCGCTCTTTGCGGATTCGCCACGTAGGGTGGTGGTGTTGCTGCTCTAGGGGCAACAGTTGGAGAAGTGTTGGGAGTCGGTGCGTCAGTATCGCTGGGTGGAGGTTGAATGATTACGGGCACTTCGCGGCAGAGGAGGAGCTTGAACCGCGTCGCGTCGGTTCGGAGTGCACTCACTGCCACTTGGTGCTCCACGTTAACCATACTCACTCCGTTTACCTGATGTTTATGCCACAAATACAATTTCAATAGATGTTATTACGTTACTTGACCACTCCTTGCTTGCCATAGAAAGACAAGAGGCATCCTACATTATCGACAAAATACTCAGAAGCAGCACTTGATTGGTGGCATCCCCACTCCATCCTTTCAGTATTCCGATAAAAAGCGTTTTGGATGGATTTGCCTACTAGTGGCCTAAAGTTATTTCTGGGGCTAAAGCACCATCAAGGCACTGCTCATGTAGCATTTGAATGCTGGCATTACTTATTACTGGAGGTAATCACAATGAACTTCCACTGCCACGCCCATAATTCTACCTTCAGCATTGATAACAGCATTCTGAGTGTCAAGACTACCTAAAAGAACCGCTAAATAGCGATGCCTTAAAGACAAAACGGCATGCAAATGTGAACACCAAACTGCCAACACATACGGCTTCCATCAAGTAAAGGCTTATTTGAAGACATCAGCAACTACATCGGATACTTTGTGATCGCGTTCGAGACTCAAAAAGCCTATGCCTTTCCTAGGTTTACTGATTTAATTGTAACATAACAATGTTTAGTTCTGTATTATGCATCAATGAAATGAGACTTTGTCACACGTAAACCATTTTGCATTCTAGTGGCCCAAATTCATCCGAGCTCCACTAATCTATTCAATTCTTATTCATTTAAGAAAACCCTTCTCAAGCTTTTACGAATAGTAGGGTATCTAAGATGGATTCAGGTACTCTGCTATCCCAACACTCGGGACTAAAAATACTGCCACAGATGAGTGACGTGAGAGAACTACCTCACATTAACGGGGTGCATAAAGGGACGAACTCCGCGTGGTTAATATTGATAAGATAGGCATATTTAATTCAGTATTTGGAAACATTATTAACTAATAGTTTCTTTTATAGTAAATGTTTAACACGAAGGCACTGAATGAAGAGCCAAAAGTATATGGGAAGATTTTCCCTGATTAGTTGAGGTTATGGTTACACTGCCCACTACATTACTAGGAATTCCACTGACAACCGCCCAATATGTACTACGTTCGCGGTACACCAACTATCAAATGTCATCAGAGGCACGATAATGAGAACGAAAAACTACACACCTCACGCACTTTAAAGCAATTCCCAAACACAAGAGTGCGGACCATCCAAAATCCTATTGTGCAATAAGAGATCCAAAATTTATGCTCACAAGCTCAGAAAACGATTGATATTAGGGTAGGAAAAACGCAGAACGACTCTTCAACTCACATGCCTAAAAATTAATCAGCAGAACAAATCAGGAAAGGAAAAACGACGTAGTAAAAAATTTGAGTTGACTAGTGTTCTAACTTTGTCCCGCACGTACAAAACAAAAAATTTAAAACTTTGTAGTGCCACAGTAAAGAAGTATTAAGGCTGTGCCAATATCTGAGACCATACTGAAACTTTTGGGCTGCTTTGGAGGTCTTTGTAACAAAAAATTCAGAGGAAATTTCCGGCATCCAACAAACTCGCAAACAAAATTAGACGATTTTCGGCAAATTACATTCACAATACTGCATTACTGTTCAACTAGTAGATAAAGCAGCGTCTCGTTTGGCACTCTTCACCTCTCGCCATGGCTGAAAATACACGTGCGCTTAATATTTAATACGCACCAGCTTGTGCTCATAAACTGCCCGAATTTTCTCACAGGAGATTGTAAAACGCATGAAAGTTCGACTATCCAAGAAAAATGGGTTGGCACTTAGCAATGTCGCGTTCACCACACCTTGAATCCTACCAAAATGCAAAAAAATTCCAACTGATCATGGATAGGTGTTATGCTACAATAAGTTTAACAGTGACGACGCAATCATGCGCACAGAAGGATCGAGTTCTTACAAAAGTATTGCCTCGAATACTTGGAAGAGGGCTATATTAGCCCCACTGAGGGGCATAAGTCATTATTGTGATTTTGACAGGTTAAGCTCAGAAAAACCGTCATTACCATAGCCGTAGTCTTGTTTATTGAGCAATAGAACATAAAACCCAAGATCTGTGAGACGATCGCAACATAAGCCAATGAACTCAATGTCTTGCCGAACCAACAGATCGCAAAGCAGTGGCAAACATTCGAGAAAAATGACACATAAAACCTGACGTCTTTGGGCTTAAGGGCTTTGCCAGTTGACGCATTCCTAAATACCTATCATGCTTTTCGGTAGAATTTCCCAACTATATACGTCTTTAGATGTTCCACATCTGCGAGGATGAGCAATGAAGATAAGATTTTAACAATGACAAGGTGATCACGTAATCATACTCAAGTCAGTGAATGCTGAAGAGTAGAACTACAGTAACAATGTTTTTGATCCTTCAGTATAAAGGCTACGAAAAGACATACTGATGAACCACAATTTGTACTTAAAAATGGCTGAAGTCCAAACAAAAAGAAGAAAAAAAACGTCTTTGCCAAGCTCAACGATTTTAAATAAAGTATTCAGATTAAAATAGATTAATTCAAAAATCCAAGGCTTAAAACCAAATAAAGGACTGAGTCAACCATAAGAACTCATGACAGCTTTGACCGACGCTTTAAAACATCACTGCGGGGCTAATGAGAAGACGCCAAAACGTACATTCAAAGTAAACAACAACCAATAAACAAGTGGTGCCAGGTCCCTACCAAACAAAGCTGATTTTATCGTCGTTTAACCCCATTCAAAACATGGACTATTCCATACCCAGTGGACGAACGCTGCTAATGGAGTTAGTGAATAGTTCATTGAATTCTAAAGTGTGGGAAGAAGAGACATGAAGCAACTCACCTCGAGTAATTTATCGCCAACTTTCAAACCAGAGGTTTCAGCAAGACCACCAGAGGCCAGTCGGCTGACGAAGATACCTTGATCAAGACCACGAAAGGGCACCGAGCCAACGCCTCCTGCGATACTCAGACCTAAACCACCGCCTGGCACACGCTCCAGGGTTACGTGGAGGGTGACCTGTTCCGTTTTCGGCGGTGGTGGTTGCTGCGACGTAGGTGCTGACAAAGACGACGAGGTGACCTGAGAATCCGCAGTAAAGGGCGAGTGCGTTGATACTCCTGGTCCACCGCCACTTCCCGATGCTGCAGCGGCTGCTGCAGCAACCATGAGGAGAGCGTTGGTAGTCTGGAGTTTTAAACCGAGAAGAATAAAGAATAAGCACATGGACAAGAGGAGGAGGGATGAGAATGCCGCCGGCGGTTGCGCGCTCACCTTCATGTTTTCTGGAGCATTACCGTCTGCGAAGGCGTCCACTACAGAGGGGTCGTGATACTTTTTCAACAGTTTGAGCACAGCCTCCTCATTATTCACTAGAGGATGAATGAATGAAATAGACTGCGAATTTCATCCGTAAGCGCAGTTATAGTTTGCCAGGTGGTGTTATTTCATGTAGTATTTACTGCATGGAAAGGTGAAATAAATTTTCATTTTCAATTTCATCCTCAAACTTTAGGCAGTCCAAACGAAAACTAAAACTTACGTTCACAATTGGCAAACACTTTATGACTGGGTTTTAAGAACACTCTGGTGTTGCGTTTCGAACCATCCTGAACATTAAGCCGAAAATAGCAAAAAAAATAAACTATACTTTCCAGTCAAGAGGTGGCGACGCAGACTAAAAACGTTGTCAAAGAACACACAAGTGAAAAAAAACGCATGCTAAGGTGATCTCCATGTCTGAATCAAAGTAGTTTCCGAGATCGAAACTGCAAAATGCTTGAGTAATTGTACAAAATGTGGTGTACCTTCACAATTTAATTGAAAGAACACTACTGAAAAGAACTTGATCCAAGTTAACAGGACTAGATTAGATCGAATAGATTATTAGTACAAGGTTTATTACAGTGGCAGCAAAGAAATTGATAGTAAATGTCTGCAACACTTAGAAGCATACTCAATCATGCAAAACGTTAGCTTATCAAAGTCCATAAAATTGTTATTTGTGTACTCGTTGATTTGGCAATTAATTGTTATTGACAAGCGATTCGGAAAATTACCGAGTTCAACTGGAGAAGATAAATGCTTGGTCTACAATGGAGCCCTAGAAATGGGTTACTGACAACAACTCCACGCAGACCATATAAGATACTTGGTCTTTTCGATTGTGAAAATCCAGCCATTCGCTCTTGAAGAATGAGAGCGCACCTACACACTGAAAATGATAGCTCTGTCAAGAGAAGGCTGAGAATGAGATGGTAAACATATTACATCTTTACTATACCGCCTTGTCCTTCTACCTCTTGAAAACGTCCTTGTCGACATTTAGCAAACGTAAATTATAATTTAGACACCAAAAAACGAAACTTACCAATGGTTCAAGCATTGGTGTGAAGTTGAGATAAATTCATTTCCCAATAAGAATGCAAACTTAAGATTGTACTTTATTACCCTGTGAGATTTTTGATTTGCGAAAGAGCCAGGCAGCGAGCATTACGAAACAAAAGACTCCGAGGAATTCAACCAGGCTAGTAAAAACATGAATTCGTTCCAAATATAAAAGCCTCAGTTCAAGAAGAGATAGGTAATTAATTTTTCTTGTGGATGAAAAAAGGCCCAGTGATACCTCACTGCATGAATTTTTATCAACACACTCACAACTACTACAGAAATGCTTACTGTGAATGCGGGCGCGTTTGGTGTAATGCGGGGTATCACGTCGAATTAACTTCAGGCTCGCGTTGTCCTCATTGTCGATTACCTCGTCGCTAAAGGCCACAGATTTGGTAATTGTGTCGATCTCCTCCTGCCATGTCAAAAATAACAGAAAGAACCAGTGCCGAATGGAAGATGTGAACAGCCTTTGGGAATTCACCATGAATTCCAAAACGATTTTAAGCTCGACCTATTAATAAATCAGATCATCAGTAGTGTTGGAAGGTGGTAGTAATGGAAACTCCCGAGAGATTTCGAACATTTGATGACCTGGGTAAGTACTTGAGAAAATTAGATGGATTCCCGAAATTAGTAAAGCAAAATTTAATAACCAGGCTTTCGTGGGGTCTGACGGTTATATGGTAAAGTCCATTTAATAAAGCAGAAAGCGGTTGTCTGTCTTTTAAATAAAATTTTTGCAGGACTGTATATTCGCCTCTCTGTCATTGTGCTATTTTAACGTAGAACTCGAAATTCTGGAGGAATTCGAAATTTAGCCGTTTAATGTCTGGTGTTCGGTCACATTTGAGGTTGAGTAATCTGATTGGTTTATAAATGAGGTTAATAAGCGCAAACTTGTCTACTTATTAATCGAGACGCAAAGGGATATTTTAATTTGAGAAGCTCAGCAATTAGCATAATCTTGAAAAGGCCTTTTCAAAAAATTCGATTGCTATTATGAGCCTTAAGCACCCTCACCTACAAAGTGCCATATTATTGCTTTTCAATTCATAAGCAACGCCGAATTTCGTTCTCGCACTAGTATTTAGAACACAATAAATACTTAACTCGAACTTCCTGAAATGTATCGGTGAGTAAGCACCGGTACCTAGCGCAGCAAGGGGGACAGAAAAGGGAAGGATTTGCTCAGAGTTGGGGCAAAGCATGACGTTAGTGTGACAGCAGTCCAACAACTATTAACTGCTCTTCCCCGTAAGATAAAATCAAAACTAGATGACTTACCCCACCGCTGCTATAAGCCTGCTCCTCATCTTCCTCCTGCTCCTTATCACCAACAACTCGATGTTCGTAGGGAGTCTCGGCAAAAGCCACCCCTCCTTCAGTGCCATGGCGGCGTGGCCTACCGGATAACGAGGTGGAAGTGGCAGAGGTGGCAGCGTTTGGTGAGAGGAGGTCGTCGATGCCGCCTGAACTACCAGTGGATATGGGCGAGCCAAGGTCAGAGCTGAGACTGCCAACATAGTCGCCAACGAACTCGATATGATTGGATGGATGAGTACTGGCACTGTCCGAGAGAAGAGAGCACGGATAATCAAGAGATCGATCCACAATATCATTTCATCCATTAGTTATAAAGCAGTTGCAAAGCTACCAGACAATTTCTTAGCAAAAATTGCTCACAGTGTTGAAACAGTTTTGAAAACTTTTTTACCTGCGTAAAAAGCGTGCAAGCTAGAGCCTTGATTTCCCATGAACCATTTGGATGAATCGAACAGATGGCACAATCTATTCACTCAATTTAACAAAAAATTATGCAATTTTGACATAAGAGATACGGACGCTAGCAAGAATTTTGTGATTGGTCAATTATTTCAAATTACATGAAAATGAACGTCTCAGACCTATAAACGGTACGGCAAATTATGCGATCCAAGCTTAATGTCACTTCTGTTTATATGTCTTGCAGCAGTTCAGAGTGAGTTTAAGGAATAGAAGACAAAACGACAGTACTGCAAATATTATTATCTGGACTGAAGAATTTCGAAAGAGGAATCACAAATGAAGCCCAAATATTGAAATATTTGAATTGAAACATTCATCAACTTTGGATAATCAACAAGTCATAGCTTCGATTCCCAACATTTAAAAAGTTTCAACCCCGAAATTAATTAACCTGTTCATCTGCTAAGTATTGAATTTAGGTGACTTTGAATTGTTAATAAAATTTGCCGTTTCTTGTCTTTTAGCAAAAATCTGTGTGAGTCAAGGCAACATAGCCAATCTCCCAAGATTCTGAAAGGTGATGTGAACATCAGAAAAAATAAGATATTAGTCAGTCAGTTATGTCAACTTGTATGGTAGGAGCCGGGTTTGGCTTTCCAGATTGGATACTCTTATTCGCACAACCAGAATTTAGTAGCAATTTATTCACTCGTGTTACACCGTTGCACGATAAAAAGATACGAAACAACGAGCTTGGAATAAGAATACGAAATAAAAAAAAACTGTTTAAAAAGTCATAAGCTTACAAAACAACTCCTGTTGGCACAAACAGACTCCTCATCACTCATCAAAGTCAAATGACAGAACAAAAATTTGATAACATACTATGGAGGCGAAGTACTAGAGGCAGAACTCGGGCCAAGGATGCGTTTCGGTCCATCCTGATGGCGAAGGTAAACAGGCATTGAGGGGTCCTCGATCTGGACGTCTGGACGCTTGTACAGAGGCACCTTGAATAGAATGGGGGCAACTGTCTGTTAGTAAGCTTAAAGAGAAAGAGAACCATCGAAGCAGCCGCAAAACTTACAGAATACTCCTGATACCGGCCATGAGACGTGTTCTGGTCCGCTTTTGGTTGCAAGTCTAAAGATCGACAATTGAGGAAGCATCAACCAAAGGCTCAAGTGGGACTTCAACTAAGTGTCTCCAAAGTGATTGAAGGGATTCATTGCTGTAAAGCAAAGCATTCTTGTTTCCCTTGAAACTTCTCACTCTTTTTCAAAACGTAATTACGAAAAAGCGAATCATGACGGTACGGTAAGACAAACTTCGAAAAAATTTCACGGAGCTTAAACGGGCTCTACAAATCGACCGGCGGAAGAAGTTAATGAGATCGTACATGATTAATTACATTAGTGTGGCGTATCAGATAGAGAAGTAAACTCACCAAGACCATTAGGAGGCAAACATGGTGTGTTGTCACTCTAAAAAAATATGTCGAAATATGAGCGAAAACACTACCTTATGTAGTCTAACTTCGCTGCTATTAACAAAAAATAATTATCACAGAGATAAATGCCATGGTTCTATTCAAATGCAGAATTCACATAAGAATAAAGGCAGAACAACATACAAAAAATGTGAAACGAAATCATTTTTAGCTGAAAATACCTTTTAAATTCTGTTGACACAGATTCACAAAAGT
>UYWX01020671.1:10037-25836 GCA_900622495.1 Hydatigera taeniaeformis | reverse complement strand
CTGGTCGAAGAACAGCTTTTTCAGGAGGAGAGTGCAGGATTTAGCACAGTTCTGCGCGAGTTTGGTTCTGCGTGATATCCCACTGTCGACATCTAGTGCAGGTATGGTAAGGGAACCTTCAAGAAGCAATTTTTCCAAATGGCTCAGGGCAGGTGTCACTGTCATTGTTGGCAGCTCTGGTGTGGAACAAGGAAATGGGGTAGACACCGAAGGCAGACGTCATTTCCAGGTCCTTTAGCTATGGAGAAATCAGAGAGTCTGCCATTCGTAGCAATGCTTTTCACTTGTGCCATTAAGTTTGCTACAAAGGAAGGGCAGTTGGTGCAAAGTGAGGATCGATCTTCGGTAGCACCAATGCAGTGTTCTGAGACTGCGTGATGGACAGGAGAAGGCATAGTGTTACAATGGAACTTATATGTATTCGGTGAGGGAGGAGGGAATTGAGCCTCTTGGAGTGGCCTGGAACCCAGGACCCACGAATACGACTTAACTTTCCGCATTGAGGTGTGATGTAACAATTGAGTTATTTTGTTCATTCACTCAGTCACCTTCCTTTACACTGCGCTCAAAATTGAATGCCCGTCTATGATCTACAATTTGCGCTAAAAAATTCATATGTACTGCAGTGTCGTAGAGCTACAACAGTATAAAACTTGGCCGTGGTCTCTCCACTTCGTCCGTTGCGATTCTTAAAGCACTTAATCGTGCTCTACGTGTCCATTAGTGCTTTATTCGCTCTGAGTCAAAAATTTGCAAGTGCTAAATTTGAATATTGCCAACCAGGGACACGCAACATTAGATTAGTGCAAGATGGGAAGGCTATTCTTCCATTTGTACTGGTTTTTTTAAGGATGCAATAAAGGAAATTTTTGAGGAGAGTTTCGGTAGTCGAAGATGCCGATCTGACTAATCATCGCAGTCTTTTTCAGTCATTGGGTTTGTAATCTCCGATTTGGCGATTAGACCACACAAGGATGAAGCGGTTATCCAAAGTCCGAGAACATGAGCTACTTTGTGGCTAATTTGTAATTCAGAATAATGTTTTTGCTTTGCAAGTTCGCAAACATTTGTTGAGTCAATTTTTGACCTTTGCAATTTACACATTGTTATCCCATATGCTACCACATTTGCGATTTCACAACAGCATCACACGATAGTCTGAAGTCTTCAGCGTTGGATACTACGAGCCCTAATAAACTGTCGGCAGGCGTAATTTGGGAAAATTCCTTCCAATTTACCACCAGATATGTGTGGACAAATGACTAAGCAATTGTGAAACTAATTTCACACGATTAATTATGGGGTTCTGTAGATTTAGTGTGAAACGTGGACATTAAAACTGCACCTGTCCTGAGAGTACGCTGTGATTGGAGTTGCAGACAAAAGCTTGTATTTCACAGAAATTAAAACAAACTTTTACGGAATGCTGCAAATGGTCCACAATTATGATTGTTGGCAGTATCTTTGACACACTGATGGATTGACAAGTATAAGGTCTGCAACGAATGACTGCTTTGGAGTTCATTTAATTTTAAGAATAAAAGCCCCAAATTCTCTTGGCATTAACACAAGGACGCCCTATGAGCGTGATAGTTACTAAATGCATTCTCGTCTGTGAATACTGAGAGGGAAATTACAACGCATCGGGAATAGCGAATTTTGTTACTACCTGAATGCTGGCAGCATAAATTAACCAAGTATTTGGCATTATTTATAACAATAAATTCAGCTTAGCCAATACAAATATAAATGAACTTATTTGCCATTTTAATCTATACTGTGTTCCTTGGCGAGGGGTACAGATGCAACCTCTAACATTTTCTAGATTTGCTGAAATGGTGGTCCTCATTGAAGTGGATTTTGTGCGTGTTGTCTGATAATTTGTAGTGACCGTATGGCCTGTGTTGCATTTTGGCGTCCTTGATGGACAGCTGACATCTGCTTTCACTGTAGACATTGCAGCATTACGGCTCGATAGATTTCGTGAACAGGCACAAAGAGTTGCTTGCACAGACATGCAGCCTGAAGCATATTCGTTTGGCGCGTCTTCTCAATAACGAGTTGTGGTGACATCAATGGAAGTACTGATCATATCACGATTTTCATTGCATGTTGCGGATACCTTTCCATAACTACCATCACATTTCTTCATCAATTTTAAACAATATCTACATGTATTGTTGGTGCAAATTAGTACAAATATTGTGCAAGCACTGCAGATATGCTAACATTAAATGGTCGCATTTGGCGAGGCGAACACTGGAGTTCCCGTAGATTATAGAAATGCATTTCAACTTTCGCCTAGGCAAGCAACAACAGTTGAGACTAGTAAAATTGGGTCTTATCTATGGTGCAAGAGCTGATTAAATTAAAATAGCTACAATAATTATTTTTAAACCACTAAAAAGTACAAATAAAATGTGCACCCAGCCGAGCTCATCCGAGGAGGCTTGAATGATTGGAGCACATACGTTGGTAACCATAGTCGATTGTTGGATTATAGTTGAGATATGGTGTTTGTAATATGCTAGAATATGGATGGGTCTGGAAACAAATAAACACCTCTATGACTGTGTCATTTGAATGAATAGTGACACCCACACCAGAAGCTTCACTAAACCTTACATTGTCACAACACATTTTAAACCACACACACTACCGAATGAAAGCTGTTGCATATAGAGACGAGGGATGCTCAAGAAGTAGGCACGACCTCTGCGATTGGGGAGATGAGAGAGATGTGTTGTTTAGCTAACAACAATACCTTAGCCCAACTGACGCCTTGAAATGACTTGAGTTGATATATATGGTTATGTTTACAAAATTTACCGCCTTCTCTGTTGAAATATTCCTATTCCTTGCCTCTCTTTGAATATGCTTTATATTTAGGTTTGTAGTCTGTTTGAAACTTGACTTTTGTTCCTATTCACCGAATCTAAGAAGGCAATTAGAAGAGAAGACTATTTCTTGCGATAAAGTAAACTTGTACCGGTAAAATCACCGTGAACAAATCAGCGTTTGACTTCTGTCCTTTGAGGGGTTCACAAGTCTCCCTGTTTACATGACCTGTTGAACTATCAACAGCTGCCACGAGGGACGCTGCAGAGACTCGTAGGCGTGAATACAAAAAATGAAGGAGCTTATCTTTACCATCATATTTCTGTAGTTGGTCTTGAACTGAAAATTACGTACACCCCACGTAGCAGGGATCAGCTACACTAACCCCATCCAAAAGGGCAAAACTGAGAAACCTTTCACAAACTTCACAACTTTGCAACTGCAAACCATAACCCAGAAAGTGACAAAAAAATAGCGCTGAAGCTGCCTATTTAAACTGCACCCGTCTCTCTCATGATTGAACCGATTTCCATTACGTCAGTTGAAGCACCTTCATGAATGATTTGTATTTCTTTCTGTCCACAGTAATTAAGATAAATGGTTCACCTTACATCAGCTCGTCTCACGACCATCTTTCGCCTACTGAAGGCGACTTTGCTCAAGCACCATACCTAGACACTCATTTTATAGCTATGTACGGTTGCTACGCCCCACCTCAGGGCATATGTGATACCTAAAAATCGCATGATGTTAATGTTGCCTTATAGAACGCCTTGATTCGGAGCGTTATAGCACAGGTCTCAACGTCACACGCGTCGTCATTCTAACTTCCGTTCACAAATTGTGTTACAATTATGAAGACAAAATCGCCCAAAATATCTGCTGCATCCCAAGTCAGCGTTCGCATCCATTGTTTTCCTTCTTTCTTTATTTAAAGTCTTTAACCATGTGCAGGCGAAGACCGTTTTGCTGGCAGATGTGATGACTGGTCTGTTGAAAGATACTTTGTCAAGAATTCACATCTCATCCTTCCCTTCCTTTATATTCACTTATTTCAATTTTAGATGGAGATGAGTCTTCAGTGTCTGAATGGAATGCTGTGAATCTCTAACGAAAATGCAGTGCGAAAAAATCTGTTCCCCAAACTCCTAAAGGTGTACATCGAAACGACAGCTCTGCCATACGTTCGAACAAATTACCAATTCGGTCAAACTGCCCATTACGCATTCATTTGCTCAAACCCAGTACAATTTTGCACAAGTTAATAAAACTTTAACGCCACCCTAATGTCACGAAATAACATCACGCTACTGGTGATGTTTGAGTAAACAACTGCAAGTGCAGTTATTATTTTGCAGTTCGTAAACAGGTCATAGAATAAAGATGGAGCAAGAGACAAATAGATGTAACAATCCTATCTCAACCGGTGAATGCCAATGACCTCATTTACATTCATCAATCCTCTATGAAGCCGCTAGCGATGATAACAGAAGTAGAACACGATGCCGTTACTTTAACGTATTCTAAGGTCCCGAATGCAAAGTAAAAAAAACCAAAATAAATTTTAAAAAAACTTTACCTATTTTAAGCTTGCTTAAGATGATGCAGTATTTTTTTTAGCCAGTGAACTGCTGCCAACGCTGCTGCTGATGATGATAGGGCGTGAAGAATGTCCACTGAGTTTGGTCATAAAACTAGTGCTTGTTCCAGTGAAACGTTCTTCTCCAAAAGGATCAGCTGGATAAACAACCAAGTCGTAGAGAAGTAGCATTGGATTTCAAAAATGTGAAAAGAAGGGGCCTAAATGGTTGTTCGTAGGCAAAAATAACTAAGCGATGATTGTTAAAAGATCACGTGACCAGTTGTCTTGGAGTAGATGATCCGTCCCTTCTTGATGACATATTCAATCAAATCTTGTGATTCGCCCAGTCTGAATATGATGCTTTCCCACCTAAAGAAAAATATTAACAGCTAAAATGGTTAATTTAGATTTGCCAAAATAAGGCTCGCGAAAAACGAAAAACAATACCTCGCTCATCAAAACTGCCATTCCGAATTTGGTATTAAGCGTCACACAGGAAACATCCAACATGAGTATTAATATGTGATTACTAGAACCAAAACTACATTGCACTTTTCCGAAAAGTCGAAAAGGAGAAGAATATTGGAAGCGCCAGCTTCGGTGAGAGCCATGATGCGGGAGATTGACACAAAAGAACACGTGAACCATGCCAAAATAGCGGTAATGTAGCGTATTGAGCAATTCATTATTTGCTGGATGCTAAATTAATGCTATCCATCTTTGACTTTGTTGGCATTACGAGGCCACAAACATCCAGCGATTTTTACATCCTGTGAGCTGTTGCATGGTTTATTTATTCGAAACGCTCCCCTGAGATACAAGTGCAGCCTCGGTAATCCCAAGATACAGTTAAGGCTTACACCATCACTTTCTATATTGATGAATAGCCGGCAAGGACTTTCAAACTTGTTATAGCACCGACTCCAAAGCATAGGGGAGTAAACCTAGATTAAGTTCAATAAATTTTGCTCCCAAAGTTACTCTTCCAGTCTACCATCTTGTGATGCTAGCCAGACTATTAAGAGGCGAAAAGGAACTTAAACTGTCCAAAACTAAAGTGTGTAAAAGTTGGACAAACCTCCTTGTATTGATGACCACAAAATCGCCTTGACGTGCCTCCGTAATGGCACCCACCCGGTGGGAAAGACCGATGCTATAAGCTGCGTTGATTGTCGCTGCGGTGATGGCCTGCTCCAGGGTCATACCCAAAGTCGTGCAGGCTAGATACATCACGATAGGCTATAAATACCGAAAAGAGTACGGAATTCAAGCATGACCGTGGCTCAGATAACGAAGTTTTAGTGTTTTCCATTGATGGCGTTCATGTCATTTGAAATAATTTTGTAATTTCACATCTTGGAGCCAAAATTGAAATGGGATACTTGAGTTATGCACTCTACATTCACTTAATGCTTAAAATGGTGGTGAAATGTGATTGATGATAGTCCTTTCTGAGGTCCCAATTGTGCTACCTTGGCACCATTTCGGACAATGACTTGTTCATTGAAGATGAAGTCGTAGAAATTCAACATGAAATAAAAAGATTTTGGGCTAACAGTGGTTCTACGTTCGATGGGTAGGACATTAAAACTAAAGAGCCTGAACGTGGAATCCACAAGAGCACAAACGTGACTATGGTTGAATTACTTTTCTAAATCAGAAGTGCTTCAAGAGACCAAAATCCACTTAATAATCGCCAGAAAAAGGTAGTTGGGAGACTTTCAGAAATGAATTGTACGTAACCTAATAGTCCAGACGACACTTAACCTTAACGTGGCAAATGTCCTCCCTGCAGCAGGATTAATCACTCTGAGGTTTAACCAATTTTCTAAAAAACAACTGTGGGAGATGTGTAAACCAAAATAGAGACTCCTTTCTACAAACCATAAAAGAGATCGAAAAATTAGCACTAAAAACAAGTTGATGGGATTAGCATACAATTCAGACTATTTCTTCAAACGAAGGGATGCAGTGATCAGCAGTCACGCCTAGACAAAGTGAAGGAGGTTCAAAATGCATTATTACGAATTCAATAGCCTATATTACACCAGAACAATAATAAAAATCTTTATGGTTTAGCTAATCTAGTGAATTATTTCGGAATCATATCAGAAATTTTGGGTATATTCCCAGCACGCCTTTTATTCATGACTTTCACCCAAGAGAATGAGGCGAATATGTCCCAAAAGAGGACTCAAAAGTACAAATATGTTGTGCTGGCTTGATATTGCCATGACAACAAGAGTTTCGACCTACTGTCAGGGTGTTGAAGGTAGTGACCTGTAACGGGTAGGCTGGATGCAAACAGATGGAAAAACTGGTAGGACGTAAATATTGTACTGCTAGGGAAGGGAAAAATTCCCAAACTGACGATGTGATAAAATGCAGCACAGGGATTCGTAGGACCTGCACTGAGAGTTAACCCAACTAGAAGGGTTTGTGCTTAGAAAGTGCCTTCCATCATTTAAAATCGATGCTTCTTCGATTACGATAAACATTTGCCCTACTAAGAAACTTGTTTTTGCGAAATCGAAAAATTATTTTAGGAGTTTTCTCCAAATCCTATCAAAGATATCAAATTTCCCTCCCTTACCGACGAAAATTCCATTTTCGATTGTTACTCTGACCTTCTACATATCGTTTACCCCGACCATAATCAGTCAGTCCACCATTACTGCCTCCAATGGGTTATGATGTGGAAAGCCCATTAAAAAGCTGGAGAGAGCTCAATGGCCAAAGGTGTACAGGTGACTGAGGGGAGTTTGTAATCTCACCACCTCGGAGCACGCAGACGTAAACGTAGTGGCTCCTTTTGCAACAGCAGCGAACCCTGATAGTGACGCTCAATCGATATCGAGCGCACATCGATCCGGTGACAGCACCGCAACCAAGGCATAGCGACACCGGCGAACGAGCGCATACGCGAGCTCATCCGTCAGGAGTGCTATTGCAATGATTAAGCTAAAAAATTGCTTAAAAGAATCGAAGTGATGTCTGTAAACAGACTGCAGCACAAGAAATTGTGGAGTATTAAGGTAGCATAAAAAAATTAGTATCTTGTTAAGAAGTTATGAAGAGGAGACAGTTTAAAGGGCCCCAACAAACAAACAAACAAATCAAATTGGAAACCAATTGCACAGATCAAGCCGGTGTTTTAAGGAAAGAACTAGTAAAACGCAGTCCAGTTGTGAGACTCTTCACAATTTCAAAATTTTTCGACGTCGGAGCTCTTTTTAGCCAGAAATCTCAATTTACTAGCAAATAAAGCAGACCATATATGCCTTTCTTACTCAGGTAAGACAGTTCTCTCACAAATACTGCCATAGGCTTGAAGATAATTGTTTGACGTTAAGCTGTAGCTTCGTGAGAAGCCAAAGAAATAAGGAACAACCTTGAAAGGCCATTACCAAATGACCTGTCTCATTTTCGAAACAACAGCCCTCAGTGTCAATCAATCCCATGAGAACTTTTTATGAATACTTGCTTTCAGTAAGTGAACTTTAGGTGTCAAGCAAAAAGGGCCAAAAGGGAGTGGCTAAGACCAGGATTTGGCAAGCGACAAGGAGCATAGGCTTACCATAGAGGTGCAAAAGAGGTTGGCGCGAAAGTCAGTACCAAGGGCGATAGGCACACCGGCCTGAGCGATGGCGATGGCGGGTGGGGGTTGGTGGCGGAGCAGCAATGTCGTGGTGGGTAGAAGGACCGCAGCTGTGCGCGAACCCGTCAGGGCGGCCACCCCCGCTGGTGACACCTCGTCCAAGTGACTCACCGCTCGCGCCATCAGCGAAGCCGCAAGCTTATCGATCACAAGGGGACATTACCAAGGCGGCTGTCAGACGCCTGTCTTCCGATGAATCACAGCATAGGTGCATATCAGTTATCCCCAAAGCAGCTAGCTCCTCTGGCTACAAATTACCCATGCTAAGACGTTTGGTCAACCGATTCACTACCGAACCAGAAGCCCTCTACGCCCTTACGCTGAGATATTTCGGTCCATAACCCCGTAAGGGACTAAGTCTGAAGGATCACAAAGGTGACGTGAATTTTATGCATCTGAATATGCACCACCAAAAGTTTGGGTTTAGTACTGTTGTAGCTGATAAAAAGTTGGTAACTAATGACCTACTAGAACATATTTTTAAAAAATTAAAAATGAAAGGTTAGTGAAGGACGATGCATTCGATTTTCAACTGCTGATTCGTAACGCTCCGAATAGTGCGTTTCGACCGTTCGCTTAAGGATAGTCAAAGTGAAGTCGACTAGTCCTCGTTCGATGGGGCGGTTTGCCAGGTGACACATCACTCATGACGGTAATACAGCCGAGTGACCACATTGAACGTCTCAAATGCACGTACAATACCATCTAGCTGAAGCAATAGGAATACAAAAGCGAAGCTCGTTAACCATTACCTCTAAGCAATTGACTCGCCAATTCGGATCGTGACCATACCAAGAGTTTTACGAAAATTTGGAGACGACTACGCAGAGAGCATACCTTCTCAGGTGTTGTTCCGAATTTCCAAATTCATAATAAGGACAGCTGGTTTCAAAGGTATTTTGAGGATATACTTTGATGCAAACAAAAGATTAAGAAAACTCCTTTTGCTAATGAAAAGTGGAACAGTGTTAAATACTTCGAAACGAAAATAAGTAGCACACGCAAGTAGTGAATGTTTCAGTTTTATAAAAAGAAGGCGGAATAAACAAAGAATGACGCAGTACTTAGGGCACTATCTCAAGACGTATCTTCAGAGTATGGACTGTTTTCGGCTAGATGCGAGGCCTTCAGCCAATGCCGTTACTATAGGAACGCTTTAGTTGTAAATATTAACATTAATGGCCAAAGCAGATTCAAACAATCATAAAAAGGAGACAGCGATTTATGTAGCAGGAGCAGCTAAGTCATACAAGAAAGCAGTATTGTGTAGTAGCCGGAAAGAGGAAAGAGGCGATATGTTCGCACACCAAACAAACAGTTTGTCCCCGTCGTACTGAACTGTCAAACACTAAGAAACATTTAACATGCCATCAAGTATCTCCAATTTAAGCTCCACAACTCGTACAGAAGTTCGACTGATTTTCAGATGAAAATGAGGAGATCTAAGGGAAAAATTGCATGAAGATTGTAAAAGTTAATTCATTGACAAAGTTTGAAAGGAATGTCTGGGCATTGTGAGCTAAAGTAAAATTCAAGAAGTGAGGTATTGCTCTTTAGAGAAAAACGACCTTTAATGGAGAGTGAAAATGAGGCATTTAGCAGGAGTAAATAGGGCCACCCACGCAATATTTTGACGAAGAAAAGTCGAGTCCTAAAAGGCAGGAACAGAGGATTGGGTCAGCAATGCCAATGGCACAAGGTGCTCCAAATCAGGGCTGGTATAAGCAGTCCCATCCCCACGTTCGGCTAGCGGCAAAGGTCATCTGACGACGTGGGCGGCCCTCGCACTTGACATTAGTTGAATGAGTCATATCGCGCCAAGGGACGAAACGAAGCAAGGTGGCATTCTTACGTGGTTAACTTTCAACACAAGCTAGGCAAAGTCGCACCAGAACCCACTGACCCTCGCTCATAAGCGGAAAATACTACATTTTAAAACGGACTCTTGTGCGTTTTGAGCGGCCTCAAATGGTGATGTGCAATTTGTTTGGGTCTACGCGATAAGATATGCCAAAGACAATGATATGAATTAGAACAAATTCTGGTCGGTTGAAAGCTTACTAGGGTCAAAACACCAGATTTTTGAACTAGGCCGGTAAGATACTATCAATAAAGCGGGCGATCGTATATGGGCCAGCTGATTTTAGCAAATGCTTAAATCTATGGCCAGCATTTCATAGGTAATCAGAATGCATCTGTCCATAGTGTCTATAGTCAACTTGAAATGATTTTGAGATTCTCCAGCAAAGTGTAAAGCGCAGTTGGTCTCGGTAACAGTAGAATAAAGATGGTCTAAAGCAGACTGAAATCCGCTTTAATGACGAAAAGGCATCCTTCCCAATTCTACGCGCCAAAATTTGCAACAACACCTTCAGTGAAGTATTACGCCCGATGACACAATCCTTGTGAATCACAAAACGGCATTTAGATGTCTCTCTTGAGTGTTGCTTTGAGGACTAATGCCAAATGCTATAAAACGGAACTTCAAAGACTTCTTACAGAAATAGCCAATCTTATTTTTAAAAAATTGTAATTATGAAAAAGTTAATGCCCATCGCAAGACTCGACAAACGATCTGCCCTTTGAACGGGAAAGCAAGACCAAATTATGGAGCAGCTGCACGTCCGTGAAGGATGCAAATCATTTGTGACTTGACATTAAAACAAATTACAGTAAATGGATGCAGTTGTCCTCTAAATAAAATGGTGACTAGTCATGCAGGCTTTCAGTTAAAAGGGAGGATTTGAAAGTCAAATGCTTGGCAGTAGTTACTACCCACTACCCACTACTAGATACGATAAAACGTCAAAACCAGCTTAGATGCTCCAATAGGCTCCCTTAGGCTGAGCCATCGTCGAGGTGATGAATCGTAATGAATGTGTTGAAATAATACTCAAACTTTAGATACAAAAGCCACAAAGGTAGGACTTTTATTTAACAACGTTTTCACACGTAGAATTCTATGGCAACTTCATTCATGTTCAGAAACACTCTGTGGTGATGAATGAAGCGGTAAAGCTTTAATGGCTCTCAAATGCGGAAAATGCTGTCCCATTTCATACAGTTGTGAGTTATTAATATTAGAGTGTGCCGAACCAAAGACATGCAGCCTCATAGGTGCGTTGTGCGTTGTTCCATAGGTATTGCGCCCCAGCACGTTATTCGTATATTTTCCATACGGGAAAAATCAAGAATAATCATATTTAATCGGCAAAGGAAACGAAGAGAGCGGACGTCTTTCAGTTCTACTGCACATGTCGGGTAATGAATGGAACCCCATTTGAAATGATGGCTGATCTCTCGATTGAACCACTGATATCGGACGCGCCTCTGAATAATGAAGCCTAGTGCATGATATGGTTTCCCAATTTCAGTGTGATTACGGTGTCCTTTCAAAACGTCCAAACAATATTGTGGCATAATTCATATCAAAAGTAAAGTTACTTAACTTATTTCACAATATGGAGCCCGTCTCCTAAGTATATTTGCAGACAATATTGTCGCACAAATATTGAAGTTAAGCAAGGTTATCCTTTGTTTCGTTTCATTAAAATCGTCATTTAATTCAGCACAAAACTGTCCATTTTGGTACATCATACTGTACTACGCTACAATCGTTTCAAAGCATTTCTTGAGACCGATAAGGTCTAGTAAATAGCCCTTCAAAGTAGTTAAGAGAAGCAGTTAAGACAATTGAAAAAGAAATCAAGACCCAGTCAATTGAAGGCAGTCTGCAATACCCAAGTACCTATGCAAAATCTTCAGATGATCATGCCTTCGAGATAAGCACAACGGCCATGCCATTCATCAGACAGACTCACCTCCGCAGATGAACCGTTAGAGATGCTCTCGGCGTGGAAGTTTAGCTTAAGACCCATCGCCTGCGCTTTGCTAAGAATTTGTCTGGACTGTTCAACGTTAAAGAAACCTAGATGTAAAACATTACAAACTGACTCAATTGCATATCAATTTCAGAAGTAGGCAAGCCCCCTCAATCCGCAGAATGTGATACTTAAACTTGTGTTCACATTTGCTGGGTGGAATCTCCAGTGATCAGGCTATCTATTAAAGGCGACCAGGCCCTTTGATTCTACTATTCAAACTTAGATGCCTCAACGCGCAGTCAGCAAAGTAGTTATGTTAGTAAGTAGCATGAAAATATGTCACTCGATAAAGTGTCCAGCCCTGGCATTCGCATTTCGAAGTTTTATGGACCATTTAAAGATGCATTTCTGGTAATGATTGTTGACAAGATAATTGGCAAAATGGATAATACTATCCAAAGAATGCGAAACGAAATACTACACTTTCAAAAAGATCACTAGAAGTATACTTTAAGTGAGATTTTGTCTACAATTGAACAAAAATTGGGATCTTCCTATTTTGACCGGAGAATACGCAAATAAGCAATGTATTTTACTCATTGTGAATACAAATAGGTCACGATAAAATGGATAACAAAAGGTTTGGAAAGGTATCAGTTAAAGTGAATTTGGTTGTTTAAACTTGGAAAGCGGAACTAGAATGAAGGATAAGAAGTTGTATTACCCTCAGCACACCTCACGTCAATATTGTCTACAATGATTTCTCCATTTTCAATTGAACTTTGTAACTCTGGCAATCTTGTATTGACAACGTCTTCTGTGATCGCATCAGTTGTTGAGTTTCTAAAAATCCGACGATAATATACATGGATACATCCTGCGAAACCAACTTTATTATTTACCTGTGGCTGTGAAAGAAATGCCATTGAATCCTATGTTGACATTTATCCTTTGCTCGAACTGATGTGCAATTTTATGAAAAGTTCATGGGTATCAAAAAACAATTTGGTATTTTAAGCTCTTTGAAGGTACACGATCAAATTACTTGGGCTCTACAAACAGGTAACCTTTCAAGAAACACCACTTCCACGGATATTTTGATACTTCGATGCACAGCCAAGGAAAGAGCCGCATCCATATTGCGAGACGAACGTCGGTCAGATTTATGTAAGCATAGTTGATGCCCATTTGACAAAAAGTGACAGATTCCACGTGTGTTCATTACGCGAAAAAAGGCGAAGCATCAACGTCCTAACGATGGATACAAAACTAATCGGGAGGCAGTCTATTTTGCCTTTTTGTTTTTCCTGTCAGTTATTAAACGTCTCTGCAGATACAAGTGATAGGCAAAACTCGGGTATTATTTCCCTTAGTGCTTTGTATAAGCAGAAATCATGGACACACAAGTGCTGGAAAGTTGACACTAATGAAGCAAAAAGGAAGGGTGCTTAAATAGAGAAAGTGAACAATAATTAAGATTTGCCTTAGTTTACAAGGAAGGCAGTGCAGGATTTCGTCCTATGCCAATTACAACTGAAGACAATACGAATTCTCTTCAAAATGAGCAGTCAAGCTAGCGCTTTACTTCTAGCAATGTTGTTATAAAGCCAATAAAATATAACCAGAAATTAGGACTTTGGCCCTACAATGTGAAGAGTGCTTACTTTGGAAGTACGCTAGCCGCAAAGTAAGTTATGGATATATCCAACGGGATCTCCCTTTTAAGCCTCGTGAGAACCCTGAGAATTTTCTTCTCCGTAGCCCAATTCAAACTATAGTCCGTTTTGCACTCGATGGTTGTTGTCCCTTTGCTTGCCATCGACTGCAATAAGTAGACAACAGAAGTGCGACCAGACGCATCGCAATCACCTTAACACTCAGCCTTTCTAAAGGCAAGTGATCCAATGACAATAAAAGCAGTGAATACAGATTCACATAATAATGAGGATTAAAAGGTGATCGAAGAACGAGTGGGTTCATATCATGCACTAACTTTTTGTCCATGTTCTTTCGCAAGATCTATGTTTTAGATGGAATCCAATGGGGTACCAATGTCCATAGTGTTGTAAAAAATACTAACAATAAATGACCTTTTTACCGTTTCGATCCGGTAGAAAGTCGTACGTAGGACTTATTTATATTTGAACAAGGATGAACTGAATTCCACTTAAAAAAGCAACAGGAGTGAAAATAAAAACTAAGAAACCCATGCTCACCCGTATCCTTGCAAGTGTGGCTGCGTAAAGGCTGTCCTCACTTGCATTGGCAGTCCGATCGACAGTGTAGTCCAACTCGGAGGAGTTCATATTATCGCTCAATTCCATATAGGAAGCTCCAGCCACCTTTTGAAAGAAATCGTCCTCGCGATCACCACCCCACACCGGATAGGTGTGGGCATCAGTGAAACCTAAATCAAATTCATTGGCGTGAAAACCGTCGGAAATAAAAATTCTTAGGTTATCTAGAACTCAACTTCTGCTTCTATCCGACAAATTATCCACATAATGCATTAAAATTTTGCTAATTTATCAATCAAATAATTTAAATGAATTGCCGCAAGCTAATAAAACTAAATGCCATTCGGTCCAGTGGCTAAGTTTCGGACTAATAAATTACAATGGGAATTGAAACGACGTCACAGATTGTCCAGACACCTAACCGATCTTTGAGAATACAACTCAAGCTGTTTAATACGAAGTAAGGGCGAAAACCAAAAGTAGAAGCAGTTTTCAAATTTAATTAATTATATTTAAAGGATGACAAGGCTGGCCAAAAAATGCTGCGCCATCGGCCCAGTTAAATCACTGGCAATAAATAGGTCATGTTGGAGAAGGCTATCTTCGAAAAAGACGACAGGAAGAAAAATGGTTTGAAAACACTAACGTATGGCGTAACAGTTCCTCAAAAACCAAAAAAAGAAGGTTGCATGAGCTCTAGAGAGGAATGAAAGCTCAATGTTCGAATGAAACCTTACCTCTACCAATAAAATTTAATTCGGTTCAAGTCGCATCAATCTATGGTCGGTGTTGGAATTATTGGGGTGCAAAATAAGTCCTTCAGAAACCGATCTGAAACTAAACTCTATGTAACATACCCACGGAAGTTAACTAGTATTTTAATCTTCAAAGCTGTCTATGGCGGAACTAGAGGGAGGGATCCAAAAAACCAACGCTCCGACTGCTAGTCAAATAGCCATAACTGAAAAGGAAACTGATTGACACTGAAATGTACACTTTGTTAGGCATGAACCGAACACAACTCATTCAGTGTTTGCAGAAACTAAAACCATTGCTTGAAAGTTATCAATTTGGTATGTTGACAGGAATTACCGACAACTCCAGAAATGACGCTGAATAGCGCATCACATTACAAATGCAGATCTGTTCGCAGTGAAACGACCTGAAGCTTCAGGAACACTTAAGTGCGTAGTCAACTGACAAAGGGAATTGAAAAGTGAGGACATCAAATACCAAGAGCACCCGATCGAATCTTACCCAAGAAGCTCGACCGACGCTTCCAGGATTTACCGACATAGTGACTATTTGGAATTATGTTAAAATACTATGCGGAGCTTATGCCATGTTACGCAAAGAATCTGGAACTTCAAAGCAATTTTAAAAGTGAGAAATTTATCAAATTAGTCCCGTTGTTACATCAATAACGACTGTATGTGCGTCAAACGAAGTTGTTCACGCCCACAAACCAAGGAAGGAAAATTGTTCAAATTTTTGCACTTGTTCGCACTACGGCAGTTATGTGCAAAATATACTCTAGGCATCACTTTTCGCATTACTATAGACTGATTCTCAAAGTGATATATCTATCCATACTACGAATACGACAAAAAAATTATGAAAGCGCATTCAGCACACACACGGCTTTAAAACTGAATCTGAC
>UYWX01020671.1:0-10027 GCA_900622495.1 Hydatigera taeniaeformis | reverse complement strand
GCATTACTATAGACTGATTCTCAAAGTGATATATCTATCCATACTACGAATACGACAAAAAATTATGAAAGCGCATTCAGCACACACACGGCTTTAAAACTGAATCTGAGAGTCAAATCCTGCTAGGTAAGCTAAGTCGGATGTCTTTTTTAAACAATTGTATTTGGCCTGTAAATGGGGGGTTATAGTGTAACTAACGGCCCGGAGCCCAGCATTTCCTTCCAGCAAATCTTCGTCGAGTGCGGTGGATTAAATACAACCGTGACTGGCTTAAGTAGAATAGGTTCAAAGGTTGGCTTTAATCCAGATGAAGGGGAAACATGAGCCTTTTTAGAAGGACAACACGCTTCCCAAGGAAGGTTTTGCGTTTCGAAAAGGGGACCTAAAAGTGTTATTGGAAGTACGTGGCCTGCAATGCGGCATAGGGGATGAATGCATGTTGCATTAAAATACTGGATGAGCGAGAACAGCATAAATTAGTCTAGAAATGCACTTCCAGAAAGTGACGCTGTTACACCCGATAAAATATTCACAATTTAGGTTTTGATTCCCGAAGATGCATAACTTTGTCATCTTGCAGTAAAAACAACGTCAGTCAAGAAATTTGTTCTAGGAATCAAGAAGTCAGGAACAAAAAAACTGCTTGACGAAGTACTCACTCAAACCTGTGGGACAAACTACAACAAAAACTAACGACAAATCCGCCTACCTGGCAAAACTGCACCGCCTTTACAATCAATTACGGTATCGTATTCGTAGTTTGGGCAAATAATCACGTCTTCCGAGCCGTAAGATAATATGTTTCCATCGCTAAAACGAACAACGAAACCAAAAAGCATTGGCTGAGGCTGATGATTTTAGTGAGAATTGTAAAAAACTGTAAATTCCATGAAATTCATGAATCAAAAGTGGTTAACTGTTCGCAGTTGAATGAATAATTGCCTTAATGGCATGCAAGCTGTACAGCACTAGGATTTAAGTTTGGGGAAACTCCAAAAGACGAAAACGGAGAATGGCACAAGGTGAAAACATCCCCTCAAGAGCATACAGTTCAGTCTACGTAAACAATCCACCGCTGTACCTGTGGCTAATTCGGGCTCAGCGAATGGCTTGGGGACAAGCAAAAATGATGAACGGTCATATTGAATGTAGGTTGCCGTGCGTGTTGCAACCAGAACCGGGTGCGCAATCACCAACCGCAGCATACTTTCCGACAGTTGAAGCTCGAGCAACAGTTACCACTCCACTTCCTTTAGTCAAGATTCCCCAGAGTAATAGGACCAAACAGCTCGTCCCTACCGCAACCACCCATGACTAGAACGTGTTTCGGGTTTAGCCTATGAATTCAACCCGTTAACAATTTACGAAGAAGTGCGTTCAAAACCCCCGTAAGCCGTTGCACGAAGTGGAAAAAAAGGCATAAGAAAATCTAATCAAATATAGACAAAATCGAAAAAAAGCAACTAGTCAAATGGATAAGGAACCACTTTCCTAAAAGTGGACGTTAAAGTTGTGCTGTTTTGCCCAGGCTTGATTCAGAACGTTTCTCAATCTGCCGGATTTACCAATTATAAGTGGCAGTTAGTTGAAATTGATGGCATTTGCAGGGTTCAAAAACAAATGACAGATTCCCGAAATCCAACCAATGAAAACAACATCCAATATCCAGTTCATGCCCAATGTAAATAAGCAAAGAAGGGCCACAAAGTGTTGAATTACTTTAGGATGTCTGGCTGCGAATGGAGCAAGATAAATTCATGCTTTAGAGCTTGCCAATGTTTACCAAAGATGACTACCAAAGGGAAATATGGTCATCACCTTCCCAAAAGGCCAAAATATCAGGTGCAGTGCGGGGTTTCTAGTTCTCCCAAACCATTGCCTGAATGCCTTCGACAACCAATTTAATGGACTGTGAGATCCTTTGTAGTTGAGATTCCTATTATCTGTTTCAATTAGCAAGTCGACGAGAAGATATTGAAAAGAAACTCAGCAGAAGACAAGAGGCCTAAGTTGTAAGTGGATACAGCCATGGCTAGAAAATACGTAACGACTTCAAAGCACTTAAGCTCTTGTCTGCACTTTGCATTGTAATCACTACGGTTATGAGAGCTTTACTCCCTATGCCAGCTATAGAAAAGTCATCTTTCACATATAGCTTTCGTTTTCTCCAAGGGATCCTATTTATTAATTTTGTAAGTCGTGTTCCCTAGTCTACTAACATGAACGAAGTTTGGCCTAATATCAAGTTACTGTTGGTATGAAGAGAAGCATGGCCTTGGTGACGATTTGCCCATACCAACAACAATCCAGGTATCCATAAACTGTTTTCCAAGCTTTCGAGCATTTATGTGCTAATATTGCGTGCTGATGTTCATGTTTTTGGACTGGTCACATGCTAAAAAAGGGTGAATAATAAGCGAAGATAACGCCAATAACGCGAGAGTGAATGTGAGCATTATGGAGCGCAATAAAGATGACAATAAAGGTAACCCATACAAAACACTATGGATGAGACGATTACAAAAGCATAACTACCTTACGTAATACAGACTTCGAAACGATTGGCTCCCTAACTAAATAACTTTGAGGCCCTTTGCTGGAAGGCACATTCGTTCACAGATGGATAGTAAATTTGCAAGAGACGGCAATCTTTGTGTCGATCAACAAAGACAAGTCGGCGGATGAAGCTCACTAGTTGTATTAAGGGGTCCATAACTGGTTTATGATGCCAAGGTTCCCAACCTATTTGAAACCGAGGCTATTGTACTTCTTAGATTAAATAAAGATTCCTTCCTTATGCACTAATATACAAGGAAACATACATGCCATTTGGTCTCGCAGCATCCAATGTTGAGGAGCCTTGTGAGGCTTATAAAACGGTCTCCTAAGGGTACGAAGCACAAGGAACTAAATATTAACGCACTACCTACGAAAACTCCAATGTAAATGGTCAAACTGCAACTGATTTTTAACAGATTTCAAGTCAAGGCCAAGAGCGACAAATGGAATTCTGGGTGCGAACGAAATGATATCATTTAATGAAATAGTCAACAGCCTGCGCTGGTGCAAATTTCGCGCACAAACTCACATGCCTCAATGGGAAATTAACGAGGGCTAACACCCAATGTCGTTTCATTAGCCCTAAAAGGCGGCGAATCAGTTATTTCCTAAAAGATCCGGAAGAGAAAGGCGAAACCGAAACAAGAATTTCCCCTTCCTAGCATAAGGTTGGACTAAGTACCGCAATACACAGACTTGACCTTGATCCCGGTAAGGAAAAAACTGCCTTACATTTACCTACTAAAAGCTTGCCATGGAGTTGGGCCTGCCCACCAATCGGTATCCAAAACAATGGCATACTCTTTCGGCTTTCCCAGTAAGCGGCATAAGGAGCAAGAGTACACGCTTGAGAGGATTTTAACAAGCACAGTTGGGAAGACCGACTACTTTTTACAATCTGAGCGTTCACGTTCGCAAAGGAGAAACCAGTTTTCGGACGGTGACCCATAAGCGGAGTCCTACTAATACTTCCCCAGGCTGGGGAAGCCCTGTAACGTTGCCAGCACTGGGCGCCATTTCCTAAATCCAAATCCATAACTGCATTTCAGAACTCTAGCTACTTGGAAGCTTTCTTACACTAATAAATCACTGAGTGCACCAAATTGTTTAACGATGAAAATTTAAGCAAAACCTCTTGGAGTGGCAGTTGACCTCCCAGGGAGGTGAAGCCCGAAAGTGATACAGTGAACAAGGTCAAATTGGCATCAGGGCGATGCGTTACTGAAGGTTATGGGCAGATTTTGCACTTATGTGTTATAAGGAATGCGCCCTAAAATCTAGTAGTCCTTAAAACACTTGACGAGATGCGCGCTGCTCGGGGGCTTGGAAGAGCCACTTTAAATTTCACACTGTAGTTCCATCCCTAAACAAGGTTAATCTAAGGTCAAATATATCGGTCATTTGGACGATGTATTTAGTTGAGTTTATATCAAGGAAATGCGGCAGATACCAAAAATTCAGTGCAATGAATCATTCTTGATGCTGTTCACTTTGGAGTACCATTCCCTTCAATACTACAGGCAGTCATTCGATTTGGCGTAAAACGATTAGCCTGACAAATGAAACTGATGCCCACAAAAAAGGCATTTTTGAAGGAAACAATGCGAAATATTCCGCGATCAAAATGCTGGAAGTGTGACCAAAAAGCCGAATATTCTGCAAAACATTGTACATATGCCCAAGAAAAAAAATATAATACATCTATCTACTAGTAACAGAAAAATAACTAGAGAACTTCCCAATGCTAAGCGCATCGTACAAATGACGCTATCGATTCACCAAAGTTAACCCTTAGGGACTGAGGTGATGGTACTAAGGAGAAAACCTCAAAATTCAAACAATGCAGAAGTTCATTGTCGGGTCCATTTTTATGACACCAGTATAATTTAGTTAGAGGGAACTTCTCAATCGAAATTGTTTAATAGTTCCTTTAATACTGAGATTTCCAACAACATTAATACGGTTATGTGCTTTTGGCGCTGAGTTTCCAAACCCCAACGATTACAACTTTGTTATTTCATAAGCTCCTGACTGTAAAACTTTGGATATCATGAGACCTCAGGTAGGCAGTTAGCTAATGCTAAAGTTTAGCTAAATTTCGCTTTAGTACACGTTCAAAACACTAACTCTAAGCTTCTGAATGCAACGGCAATTTAAAAAAGTACGGTGGGACTGCTACCATAGACATACGATGTGTAAAATTAGCAAAATGACGTAACTAGTGCAGCCTCATCTAGAAGATATCAAAATATATCTCACTTGTTTAAAAGGCGCGTATTTGCGTTGAAAATTAATTGTAATCGTGTAAATGTCGGCGACAACCCAATAATAACTTAGTGTAGCGTAGCTAAGTCTCCGGAACACGTGATGTGACTAAAGAATGGTAATGTCAACCGATGCGGTTGTCATTCCCAAATATGATTTCCACAGAGACTAAATAAAAGATGTCAGAACAACCAAATGAATGATAAGTTACAACTCTTGACATTAGAGAATGCTATGAAGCAAAAAGGAAACTTCTAGTAAAGCGTCAAATCAACACAATCTGCCACCCACAAAAATGGCGAGATCGGACAAAAAGAAACACAAAATTCCGTATTGAACTGCAGTTCAGTGAGCGAACAACCACGTCGAGGTGAGCAGTTGTAAGTTTTCTAAATCCCTAACTACAAAAAAGTGTCTTGTACGCAGGTAATAAAACATACATTAGCATACATACTACATATTTCGGAGAAAATTATGCCCGTTCTAATATTATGCACCACAAATGCTAAAACTGGACAACCTTAGAGTGAGAAAGTGCATAAAACAGACCAAGATATATAAGGTAAAAAATGGTAATAATAAAGATCTAAAATTCGCTGATAGTGAGGAGGTGGGAGTTGGATGATCAACCAGGTGTTCAAAAAGTGAAATCTGATAATATTATTATGAAGACAACGTCCTCAAAAATTACCAAACTACTTCAAAGCACTTGAAAACTACAAGGACCGGTGGGTAACACACTATTTGCGTTACTTTGCAGTAGTAACGTGCAAAAAATTGGATACCTGTCTAAGAGAATAGCATATTTGCTCTTTGAATCAGGGTCACTTGTAACGCAAAAGAGGTCGTAGCCGTCCACCATAAAGATTTGTTTGGAGTTTCTTGTAACATTAACTATTTGAGAAATATTTTTGAGTAGAATCGCCATCTCTAAAATTAAGGAAATCATACACTCGTATGTAAAATGTACTACTGAAACAGGTACAACAAAAGTTATGAATGCCAGCTATAGCCAGAAAATTTTAAAGCATCTTGCTAAAGCATCTAGAGTGACTTAAGATTAAAAATAGCACGCGTGAAGTCTAAGTTACAACACATTTTGAAACGCAAAGCATATCATTAATAATCTCACTAAAAACTGCACTTCAACCATTCGAAGTTGCAAAAATTACGGAAATATGTTGCGCAACGATATCCGCAATGATATTCGTCACAAAAATCTCCGACGATCATGAACTAGCAAAATATTGTACGCATTCCACTGGCACGCTTTAAACCAACGCACAAGTGCACAAACATAGCTACCTCTCCATCGCTCAACACAGTTTGCAAAACTGCTCTAATTCAAAAAATAATTTCCTGTATAATATACATCTATGCTTCGAAAATCCTGCAAGACCTATGTACCGCAGTGTCACATACTAATGTTCAAAGGGAAAATTGTGAAACACGCTAAAAAACACCTGGCCGAACACACCACTATCGGCAATACGAGCCGCAAGGAATGCGAATTTAGAGGAGCGCAAGCCCAGGGTCGTCTACATCATAATACCTTGGTAAGGCCAAACAAATAAAGGGATACAAGAACAATTTTATTTAAAGTAAATTAACACAATTGTGCTTTGTGTCTTAAATGTTTTATAAAAATTTTAAAATTTAATTGCATATAGTCAAATTATAGAATTACACCAACACCAACACTGCCATTTATGGGTACCGTTTTCTAAATGTCTACAATCGCTGACGCAAGTCGGAACTGATCAAAAAACATTCGTAGTCCATCAAGTCGCATGGTGCTCTTATTTTAAATCCCTAAGATTCAGTGTTTTTAATGATGCAGGTAATGCGGCTTTTTATTTCTTCCAAACTTGAAAATTGGTTTGAGGTTGAGTGATGGCATTGTTTAATTCCTTGAGATGACAGACCATCCTTTCATAATGCGTATTCGAGAGAAAGCACTTTGTTTCGTCTAGGTGTATGAGTTATTTTTTTCTTTTGATGTTAAAGCTGCATCTTTTACTGATTCCTTTCAAATGCCGCTTTCAATCAACCAATCAATCATTTTAAATGTGGCACCTCATTAAGTGGAAAGATCGGGTTTTGGCTTGATTTGAAGGCCAAACTACGTGTACGAAGGCATGACGAATGCTAAAGCGTGCCGTACACATGTAGACCACCACACAAACAAATTATTAAATATGACAAATTTATAGATAAATATCCGCCAGTATAGACATCACAAAAGACTTATGCGGGCATTAAACGAACCGTTCGTTGATTGCTCTTGCAAAATTTACTATTTATAGGTGCAAAACGAGGTAGCTTTGACTACCAACTCTCACTCTTCTATGCGCTAATTGCAAAAGGGCTCATGGCTTCCTATTTTACCCATATCACAACTTAATCCATGTTATCCGACGAATGGTCGGGTACCATATTATGAATGTTGGAAATTCAATCGACGGGTCTATAATTTACACCAAAAGGATTTAGTCTATCAAAACAATCAAATTTTGAGTTTTTTATAGGAATGGGATTTGATTAGAAGTTTTGCTTTAATTTAACATATAATTTTTAACTCATTGTATGCTATTGTAGGCTGCAGACTATTTTTCTTAATTAGAATCATGCATATAAGTCAGTGCAAAGCGCTCTACTTAGAGTATCCTCTCACAACTATCGCTTACCTGCCTCCGTTTTCAAATTCTTTATTTAGAAGGGCTAATGCATTTACGCCACTAAATAGCTTGGAGAAAGGAGTGTAGAGACAGTAATAACTTATGTCAACCTTGGTTTTTCTTGTGTCATCAGATTCACTATGTCGGCCGAATTTCCCCGAACGGACATGCACTACTGATAAATGAAGACTCAATCTGTAAATGGTCAAAGCAAAACAGCACTTGTGTGATACAAACCCGCTTCCTAAGTTTGCAATATGCTGCATTTTGGAAGGCTGGTAAGTGGCACAAATTTGTGGGAGAAGTGAATGAAAAATCATTAAAACTGAAACCTCTACATTGGCAATACTGTATGGAGTCCAGTTGTGCTGACATATTTCCACTGGCAGCAGATTCACGAGCAGTTTTATTTATTAGGAAGAATCGTCGCGAGATTTAGACGATCCAGTATAAAAGGAGGGCAAAGCTACTTAACTATAGATTATCCGCCCTATTCGAGGCCCTGTGACCTATTAAATGTGTTTCAAAAAACTGATGCGAAAATAAAGTTTAGCGTCGTCATTGATGGAATTCCGAATTACTTGTCTAGGCCACCTGAAACTTGTCTACCAATCAGCAAACCACTGAGCCTAATCGTTTTTCCTTTCTCCACCAATGTGCGACGGGCATTCTACAGCTGTAGCCAATCAGGGCATGGGAGAGTCAACCAGTGCCAGTGCACTTGCATGACACGGCAAATGTGATTGTTAAGACGCGAATCCAAAGTAGCGCTTTACGTCCCACAATGCCGGAAAAATCAAATCTGAAACATGAAGATCGGGAACGCATTGCCAAACTTTTCAAAGAGCTCGATGTCGACAAGGATGGTCGAGTCAGTGTGGCCGAATTGGCCTCAAAAATTAAGGGTTCAGAGCAGACATCAACAGCAGCGAAAATAATTAGGCGGGGCGACGACTCCCAATCCAAATCAACAATGACCTTCAGTGAATTCCTTGATTACGTGACAGATACAGAAACACAGTTAAGGCTTGCTTTCAGACAGATGGACAAAAACAATGATAATGTTGTTGACGCCTCAGAAATACGAGCCGCAATGCTGGAACTGGGCGTAGAGATCGGTCAGAAGGAAGCTGAAAAGCTGCTTCGCAAAGTTGACAAAGACGGGTCTTTGAGCATTGACTATGACGAATGGAGGGATTTCCTTTTGCTATCTGGTAAAACTCAGCTCAATGACATCTTTCACTACTGGAGACGCGCCTCTGCCGTCGATATTGGCGAACTTGTTCAGGTGCCCGACGATTATACAGAGGAAGAGAAGAAATCTGGCGAAGCCTGGCGAACATTGCTGGCAGGTGGTAAGCAAATTATTTGGTCATAATGCTCTGCATTGTTCTATTGTTACTGTGGCATTTGTGCGCATCACATAGTTTCAACGCTCCGTAAGTTAACACCTTCTGTCGCAAATCAAGCATAAATATTACTGCATTTCTGTGAAATGAGCCACAGTGTTTTAATAATGCATCTTTTCCGTAGAATTTATAGGCATATGCGCTTGAAACATTGAATTTTTTTACACCAGACCTTGTGAGCGTGTTATTAGTCCATGGTTTGTGAAGTCTACCTTCGAACAAATGTTGCCCTCAAAAAATATACCTCTGCACACTCACCTTCACGCTCAGTTTGGTGGAACAATCCAATGCGTGAACGAGTAAATTCAACAAAGTACACTTAAAGCCTGCAACACACTTAGGCTTTTACCGAACTAACTATCCTCAAGCAATCAGTGCCATGTTGAAAATGAAGAGCTGTTTTGTACATTGCCACAGTGGGTAATCATGTTGTTTTACGAAGTTGCCTTTCTGATCGCACCCTTGAAGGGTGCAATTTGGAGCAACGTGCCCGGCGCCTCAAAGACCATGGTTAAAATTATTCTGATCATATTGGCAGAACAAATTTCCAAGTATTTTGTTTACTAACTCATTTGCTTATCGAAACTAATCTATTCTAAACGAACACTTTACTGCACACTTGGTCGCTTCTTTAGCCTGCTTACTCACAATCGTGATGTCGCACTGAACATAGCAATCAGTCTCCAACGCAACACCTCTGGTAATCAAGTGCCAGAAGTGTTGATGAATCACCTCCAACGAAAACTGCTTCCTACCATAGCTGCATCTGGCATTCGACCAATACAACAATGATCGTGGGTACAGTGTCCACTCTGTCCGTGTCCTAGAACCCATTTTGGCCCTTGTTTTTGGAGGATAAGAAGGGAGTTAAGGTATTGTTAGAAAGGGAATTGGTCTTCTGAGGTCAGCGAGCCCAAAATATCCTGCGCTGACAATAGGCCCGTCAGATGAGTAAGTAGAGTCGGGAGCTATTGCATCTAACCAAAATGACTCCTCAGGATGCGGTGCATTTTCTTGTCCAAATTTTTTAGTCGTCAGAATTTTACCAATGAAATGCTCCATATATTCACGCATTATTTCATGGACTTACTAAAACTAATTCTCTTGGTCCTATTA
>UYWX01020670.1:2032-25893 GCA_900622495.1 Hydatigera taeniaeformis | reverse complement strand
TGCTACAATCGGGGGGGGGGGGCTATGTTATGCGATAGAGGTGCAATTTCCGAGGTCAAAGGAACATGTCATCAAACTCTAGTTTACCAAACATTTAAGGCATTGCAATAGGTCCTCGCCTCTCTTGAGCATCATCACTTCTCCAAGCCCTCTTGTGCTCATCACTTGTGCTGTGAGGATGAGTGGCTCTCCTCAATATTTTGCGTGATACTCTTCCTTTCCAGTAAGGAGATTTCACTCTATACTTAATGATCCATTTTGTAAAGCGCTTTTGTTTGTGCGGAATCAATAAACCCTCCACTCTGAAGTGCTAAAATGTCTCCTTGTGTGGAAAATGACCTTTCCTGATAAATATCAATTGCTTCTTCGCGACCTTTATGTATTTCTGGCCATGTTTACAACTTATTTCCAGCTGAAAAGAGGAACAAGCATCAGTTAAGTCAAACTTGCATGTGAATAGGGTAAAATAAAGTTGTTCTCACCCCTGATAATGGTCGTCCACAAAATTGAGTTGGTTGGCTTCTCTCTGCATCGACCTCCATTATTTGGATCTTACCTAGTGAAAGTCATTTGAATGTGTCACGTTGAATTGACGTGGCAGTAGCACGGACGATGCATTTGGGGTCTTCTGTGGTGGATGGAGAATAAAGAGCCCGAGGTAAGACGAAGCCCATCACATTCCTCCACACAAGCACACGCACACTGCTACTTTGGCTTACCATCGCGCCTAACTGTGTCATCAGTGACACAGTAGTTAACCACGTTGGCAAAATCTACTGACACCAAAACCTTTGACATTGTTTTCACTTTGTTAGCTGTTTCAAATTACTTCCAGGTCTCTGTAAGATGATAAGACACAACTACTTCAGAGTCGGCTCAAAACTTTTGGCCTGATATCGCTGTCAAAAATTGCCCCATTGAAGTGCTTGCCAAACCGTCTCTTCTGTTTTAAGTCTCCCCAGATTCTGTCATTCCTGACAATTAATCAATCCGCCAACCAGTGAGTTTAACAAGTTGGTAGCGGAGAGATGGATGGGTAGGTGGGTAGATAAAAAGGATGATGGCCAAGATGATGGATGGACTGACTTATGTTAATGCTAGCGAAAAGGTGAAAAGACCTTAGCAAGGGGGAATCCATCAGCGAGTTGAGAAGTTCAATAAATCCTTTGAGCACTCCTTGTAATTTTGCATCAAAACAAATGAAAGTATGCGAATGGGATGGACAAAATTGCTTTCTGGAAGTAGAGGTCCTTCGTAAATTTCGGTTCTGATAAGAAATGTCAGGAAGGCACTTCCTTGCATAAGAACAAGAAGGACAGCTTTTTATGTCCTAGCGCTGATTGATGAACGTCATGCTACTGTTCAAACAAAAAAGAACAATCCCGCCTTCCTCTGTCTTTGTTATACTTTGTAAGGGCTAAAATGCTAAAGATGACCGCGCAAATGTGTCCAGGTAAAGTACAGGCAGCAGTTTCTGCCCATGCCATGGTAGGATCTTGACAGCCATTTCGCAGATCTGGAATCCACCCTACAAACGCGTGATCAAATAAGTATTAGTGACAGCATGTGAAAAGGAAATCTAGGACAAGCAAAAATATCCTTTTTAGGGGAAGATGGCGGGATTGGTATTAAGTCATTATACCTCACCGCCACTCCATTCCATGGTAAGCCCTTGATTATACCATTTCTATATACCGTATGTTCCGTGCCCAATTCAAGTTTGTCCCTCTTCCTTCCATCCATATTGTATCCATGATTTTTCCATTTCCATTTAATCCTTTCTCTAGCCTTAACAGCCAATCAACAATTAAAACCTATTCGTGAATCAAAACAAGCCGCTATTCTAAATCAAATTAGCACGTGCTTATCTATTTCCACTGATACACTTTTCTCAAAGACTTACGTGACAGAATAGCCATCATATTTGCAAAATCTCGCCCCCAAAAAAGAGGCCTATAAACCAATTTGTCCGTACCAATCAAAACCTCCTACTCTATTATTGGCTGACATCTGTCCAATCGAGACGCGCCCTTAAATTACCATGTTACACTGATCGATTACAAAATTTTCACTCAAGCTCAATTTTCGCTATGTTCCATTTGCGTTTTCTCATTAATGTTAGCCTTCTTCTATCAACGTTAGCCTCAAAATCCACACTCAATGACACCACTCTTTACCATTTACACCACTTGGACCTTCAACATGGCTATCCAGTGGACGCGTTTGGCAAAATGTTTGCAACTTTTGTGGTAAAAGCAGAGGGTCAACATGGAGACATCTGTTATGTCAAAATTGACAAGTATAAAGAAGCATCTAGGCGTTGCCAACGCGCAATCCAAGCTCTGCATGGCATCTATGGTGCCTTGGACTACGATAAGATCATGCACAACTACTCGCATTGGCCGTATCCCGTAGGGGAGATGCGAAGAGCAAACACAAGAACGATGCAGTCATGGTCACAGCATCTGTTCAAGCAGACGTGGATGTACCTACCCATCTACTCGCAAAAGGACCTCACACCGGGGAGGCCGTTTCGGGACGTGGGTGGACTGATTACCTCGGAGAGACTGGTGGCAATTCGAGAGGTGATGGAGGAGTGTGCGCAGTCGTTGGCGAGACCGTTGGGAGAGGGTGAGATGCGGGACTGGGCGTGTGGTTATGCAAAGTTTCTGGCAATAATGCATGAGAGTGGTGAGAATATGCCAAAAGATAGCATTCACGTGGTCCCGAGGACTGACAGTCGATCGATGTCTGGTAAGCTACTAACTACTGATGTGAGTAGTATATGAGAGGGAGGGTCGAAGTCTATCGAACTCCACTACTGACATTTTAATAATGAAAAGCCTTTATGCACTTTGATTTACTTATTCACTAGTACATATGTTTTCTGTGGACTCTATTTTTTTACGCACAAGCTTTATTTTGGCTCCTCTTCTGCAAACATGCATGGGGTAAAGCTGTTTATCTGCGCAGAGGCGATTCCAGTTTCTCTACCTACCATCCGTCTTGCCCCAACGTTTGCGCTCGCTACTACGGAAACCCGTGCCTTGGAAAGGATAATGTGATTCAGCCATCCATTTCTCTTGTAAAAGGCTCATCACATCATTACGATCGCATCTATGGAGTGCAAATATGCCGGAGTAAACATTTTGATTTTGGAGAAAATGATGAATTGGTCGAAGGCTATGCCGCATTCACAAATCAGGCATATGAATGCGTGTGCAAGAAAGTGAGCATTCTACGGTTATTAAATAAGTAGGTTTCAGTGAGCTAACATTCGAATTGGACCTTATTTTATGCATTCAAAAAGAGCAGAATCGCGCTTTTGTCTACAATTACAACATTGCATGACAACATGGTGAGGTGTAGCATCAATGCTATGGATCCATGGTAACTTTTTTGCATTTTGCGATGGGAAAGAAATACAGGAATCGCATGTGCTAAATAAATCTTCCTTTAAGTGGAAAAGTACAGATTGGAAAGGCATTTGCTCTTAATTATCTGCTGTCGTAAGAGTTTATCATAGTGTTTAATGAATTCCTGCTTCTGTCTGGGTCAAGAAATAATCAAAACGCTCATCAAAATCTGTAACATGTAGTTCGAAATGTGCAGACTATTGTTTGTACTTAAGGGGTACGTGTGGTCAAAAGAGACGAAATCGTGTATTTTGGAGGATGGCTGCGGTGGTAAATCGAAATGCGATCCTCTTGGTACACGAATGTGCGTCTCTTCGGTTGTGAATCTGCCGAATTCCTTAAGTCTTCCGTTTGTTTGTCTTTGCTTCCCTGGTTACATGGGCCCAAGGTGTGAAAAACGGCGTGACGCCTGCATTGAGGTTCGTCTGGACTGCTTTGAAATATTCAGCCTACTTATTTAAGAAAGTAGCGGTTTTGCAATATTGTGATATTCGAAAAGCTATGCCAGCAGATGTCAGAAAGCAGTGCCTATAAATTGCAAATTTCAATAAGCGCTATCATTTTTTTAAAATTTCCCGTGCTCCTTTAGTACCAACTAAATAATTCTTTAGTCACAATATTAACTAATTGGTTTTCATAACCTGTAACACGCTTACAAAATTTTATGAGGTAGCAGCCTACAAAATAAGTAAATTCAAACAGTATCAATAATTTGGTGCACCATGGTTACACAGTTTTAGTCGGATTTTAGTCTCTTTGACATGGGGAAGCAGATATTTCGTTTGTAGAATGAAGACCCAAACCAGTTACCGGGAAACCAGGCCTGTCGCGTTTTTCTCGGTAACAGCTGTGAACCTCGAGTTGGCACAAACATCTATACTTGCCATTGCAGTGACCTCTATGGTAGCGATGACACGGTAGCATTTCCTAACTGCTATCGTCGGAAACAGATCTGTGCCGGAGTAAGCGATTTGAGCTTCCCTACTTTGTGCCTGCTTGAAAACCCTAATCAACAGTGGGTTTTACTTTTAAATTTTTTATATGCCTTGGACAGATCCTTTCGAAGAGATTGTCTAACCTATTAAAATATTCAAATTTTTATTTTGTTTCAACACCATGCGTTTCCCTACATTTTCTAGGTCATTTGTCGTCGCGGAGAATGTTTCTCCTCCCGAGACCAACTCAGCTACGTCTGTGTTTGTCAAATGGGTTGGCGAGGCCGACATTGTGACATTCCCGACATCCGAATGTGGTTAGTTTTGCCTCTAATAGGTGCATAATATGAGGTTATTAATGTTACTTAAGATTTTGTAAGTAGCAGTGCCCGATGCGACAGTTTTCTTGTTATCGTTCTATTGCAATAAATTTCTGCTAGTACTAACCCTCATTCGACCCTTTTCGAGGCCACTCGCAAAATTAAATGCACTTATATACGTGATTTTTGTTAAGAAACGTAAAGCATGATTTTTGGAGTATCCTCGAGCCACCTAATCTACAGATTCTGACCAACGATGGATATAAAACTAGACTTCAGCTTTATGCAGTCGGTCAATGTCGAAAGGATTTTGTGCTCCTTTTGTCTTGAGAATCTTGTGAGGTGTTCACTTCTAGAGGTAGCCTTTTGCATTGGTGGAAGAGATCACCATCATACTTTTCGGAAATTATGATCGAGAGATAAAAAATAGAGCTGATTCACCTTGACATAAGTTTGTGCCTTAGCGTATCCACCAAATTTAGGGAGGGCCGTAGTTCCGGTTTCGTTCATCTTACTTTATTGTAGGCTTCCTTGGGAGGGATGGAGTGGTTGCTCTGCTGAAGTGTGTTCGGGACTCGGTTGGCGACATCGTATTCGACATTGTCGAGCTAATTTAACTCAACTAGCTGCCGTTGAAGTGGATAAGGGACTTTGTGAGGGACAAGACGTACAACGGCAACTCTGTAAGGCCACGTAAGTCTGATGCTTGTAAAGATCTTAGACAGACTGAGTATGATTAGTGGTAGAGTTAATTTAAAATGAGAAATCAGTTCAAATTGCATTTTAGGTGTCCAGACTCGGTCAGCCCTTTCGTAACTCTCATAAAGATTATTCTCGTCTTCTCCCTTGGATGTGTACTTATTGTTGTATTTGTGGGTTTACTGTTTGTGAAGGTGAAAATTGAGGTTGATTAAGCCAAAAAAGTACATTGTGATGGTCCACTATTTCACCCTTCTTTTCCTTAACTCATCGGCTGTCTATCAAGATGTCAATCTGCTTATTTACCTGTTGGCCACGCCACTTCTCGGTCTTCTTCTGTCACTCATTTCCCCTCATCAAATATCCCAATCACTATTTAGGATAGCGCAGTAAGGTAATTTATTGTCTTTTAAACTGCGCTTTCACTGGACACGTAATGTTTCGGTTTATTTGGTGCTTTCCCAAGCCTTACTTCACATAAAGGGAGTCACTTTCTCCTTTACCCATTAAGAAGGACTACGATTTTTACCAAATCTGGAACAATTCAATGGTCTGAAGTTAGAAAACATCTTCATTGTCGAGAACATTGGTGGTTTGATAAGGCAGATGAGGCAAGTCCTGCCTAATACTAGCTGGATGGTTTGTTTAAGTGTGCACAAGCTACTCCAATCCTAGCGATTTTACATCACAATGCCGTGGTGTTTGCGTGTGTGTGTGTGCATCTCCAAGTGTAAGACACTTTATAATCGCATGCTTCAATTGTCTACCCCGATTAGTTGTGTCGAATGCCACACTAAAATATATGGCTTAGTGTGTTGGAAACTGTCCTTTGAAGAGTACTACGAAGGCTTTCCAGAGTTTCTCAGTTAATCAACTCTTTACGTTGGCTACAGCGGAAAGGATCACTACATCAACCGGATTGCATGAGTGGGCTATAAAATTGAATAATGACGATTAACGTCAGGATTGTATGAGTTGTTATGGTGTTGGTGGGAATGCCAAGCCAAATTGGTGTATGTGCTCTCAAGCGCTCCCTCTTCACTCTCATCTATACCAATTCTCTTAATTCCATCACTAGTGCTTGACTTTTACCTTATAAAAACCCGAAATTCCCACTCGTTCATTTGTGGCATTACCTTATGAAACCTATGTCTACTGACCAGCTGTGAGTTGAGGAAAAGAGATATAATTTTTTTAATACCTGGCATAAACTAACTTTGAAGAAGTTAGTGGCTACTTTACTGACTCACTGGCGAGTTATGCCTTTCGACTGTTAAATACAGTAGATTATTCGCCTTTTTTCTTCGCAAAACCATTGCTGAAATGGTCTGTGTGGCGTTCACAAAAAACTGTATTCAATGATTGTAAAAAGGCGTACTTTGTTATGCGTATTCACCCAAATACGATGTGATTTTTGTGATGCTAAATCATCAAACTATGAAGAAAACCAATCAGAAGGCAAAAGCCTTGAAATCGCCAATCAAAATCAAGGACACAAATCAAGTAGAAGAATGAAGTTCTTCTTCTTTAAAAAACGTAAATTCCTATTCTTTCCAAATGGGCCACATTTCTAACATGCCTGTGAAACACCAAATGGTACTGCAGTCTTTTGCAACATTGGTCTGCGTGATTTTGTGGTCACTGCCCCCGCCCTTCTGCTCATTGAGAAGAGGGTAATGACGTTTGACAAGGCACGAGGTGCTGTCACTGTGCTTTCGTTTAGGGTAGGAACGCTTTCACTCCACCCACGAACAGTGCTAGTGACACGAATTTGTGCTAGAATTCGCAACCTCACTGAAGACGAATTTGTATTAATCCTGATGAAGAATATCAGTTTCGGTTTACAAGTTCCTCCTCTACATGCTAAATTCTATAACGGAAAGTTGGCAAATCATCAGCTCACACTAAGTCAAGTTTCTCGTTATACATGCTTGAATGACTGCTCGACGCAATGACATCGACGATAACCTTGGCTATTCAAAACCCATTGTCGTTCCGCAGACCAATTTACTTCAGACCTGATAGCTACCATTCAACCACGAATTCAATGCAATCACTTCGGTGGTTCCTCATGCAGTGATAAAACACAACTCATGCGTTTCAATGACTGCGGGGCAACATGGTTTTGAGTCAGACCCATGAATACTTGCAAAAAGAAGGCAATAAAATCTGGCAAAACTTTTGGCCATCACGCCAACCTCAAGGTCATTGTGATGACCAATGCTAGAGCGAGAGGTGTGGCTTTGACCAATCAGGAAGCTCTGTGAGATACCCCTGCAAGGGTGGGAGGAGATTAAACGGTTGGGAACCAGAATTGAGCCAATGATTCCTCGTAGTAGATTTAGTCTAAATTATTTATAAAAGGAGAGCAAACTGGAGGTGAAATCAGGAGGATGAATCAGTACAGAGGTAGATGAATGTGGAACTCAGTAGATAGACATATTTTACATGAATCCAAGTAGGAAATGGAATTAAATCTAAATAAATGGACGCACGGATTGTAGGACGAGCAGAAGGGTGGACGAGCACGACTCGGCTGACCGAAGGCGGATCTGTGGGAACAATTACTAAATCCAAAAACATTCTTCATTCTACTTTTCTTCCCACACCCCAATTAAGTCAGAGGTTATCCACTCTGGTTTCTTCCATAGTCATACAATTTTTCTTCGTCACAAAAGGAGTATCAACAGCAGGTCGTAAGGAATAAGAAGAAGAAAATAAAGGAGAAATACAAGGGAAGAGAGTGAAAGGAGGCCTATGATTGTTTTAGTACCTTTGCATCATCATCATTTTCAAAAAAAAAAATTCAATCACCTAGAGCGCAGAAAAGGATAATTGGAAGGACACGGGAGGACAGACAGACTAACAGACAGGCGGGGAGGCGGGGACATAGGTACCACAAAACCATGTGATTAATTCTGATTGGCAGCTATGCCTACTCCGTCTTCTTATGGTTCATCTTTCCATTGGTAACGGCGGATCCATTCAACTCGTCTACCCTCTTCGCCAGCCTTCGTTTGCGCCAGTAGGCCTGTACGTAGAAATTGGAGAAAAGGACAAGGAAAATGACGGCGTATATGACGATGGCGAGAGGAAAGACCTTGGGATAGCGACACTCCCAGTTAAAGGGCGTTAAAACCTGGCCCTGATGCACAATGAAGATACAAAACTGCACCATCTGCAGGACAGTGAGATACTTTTTCCACCAGAGGTAGCGGTACAGTCCCAGAGCTGCCATGCCGTAGTAGGTGTACATAATGACATGCACAAAACTGTTGGCCAGAGGAAACATGTATACGATGCCACCTGCAAAAAGGAGAGAAAGGCTTCTAGCGTTACCTCCATCTTGAAGGTGTCTGTAAAGGACATCAGTAGTTTGCGTCGTAAATATATGTTGACATTGAAAAGGTAAGCACATCCAGTCGCTATGATAGTAATAGGACTGGTTAATAACAGTTTGGGAGCACAGATACACCCGAAGAAAAACCTCAATTAGTAATTTTGACGGCACTACTTGTAAACAAGTTGTAAGTAGCACCCAATGGGCCGAAATCTATAGGAGTGGAACTGTGCAGTGAAGAAATCCAACCGATTTGATCAACCCAAGCTGAGGTAATAACAGCACTCAGGTCCTTCGAAATGTTCTAAATCTGTCCATTCACTGCGTTCTTCTTCGCTTTCACCACTGATGAACCAGCAAATTAAAGATGTGTCCCCGACCAGGCACTGACTGCACAAGTGATAAGTCGGAATGTACACGGGTGTGGATTTGTAACTCTCTCTCGTCTCTATTCCCAAATCCGGATTGGTTGTGAGTGCATTGAGCAGCTGTTTCGTCCTCCGCCATGAATTCACTCATAAAAAGTGGTAATGGAGCAGCGCAGGTGATTTATGAATGAACAGTGTGGCACAAAACACGGTGCTTGATGAGTTAAAAGTTCTACTTGGTTTTTTATTTTATTTATTTTTTTTGTACACGCAGGTGATTCCTAGCATACCAATGCACCAGTCAGACACGTTGACACGTGAAGCGACAGGACTGAATTGAGCTGACACCGAACCAGTGGTGGATAATGCGAACCATGTGAACGCAGGTGTGGTAAAAAATTAATTTCTTTCTTTAGATTTGCGTTCGAGCCAATTCAGCTTCAAAAAAATGCATTAAAACGTTCTTGGGAGGTTTCTTCCAAATATCAATAGCAACAGCGAGGCGGATCATTTGCTTTCTTCTATCACCTATTGTAATTCAACATTTGTCAATCCCAATTATAAGATCTGGGCGGCTAGTGAGAAAGATGAAAAGTCGCGCCCATCCCCACGCTCCTTATGGAGGACAGGTGTGAGGGCGTAGGGCAGTAAGACAAATTCTTCTTCATCGTCGAATGGCTGGATTAAACAAATCCAATGTGATTTTACTGCCACGCACCAAAAATCCAACCACCTATCGCCGAAGGAGAGGCACAGAGAGCAATAAATCCAAACCTCCTGCGGCAGTACCATGGCAACAAGCGCAGCAAAGGAGGATCATATTGGTGCTAAATAGGTATAACACCGAGCACTGGCCCACACAAGTCAGACGTCGTTGATTAAGACGACAGTGCGTGGTAAAAAACAAAATGCTTTATGAGGGGTGTAGAATTAGCGAACACTCATGTCTACAGGAGATCCAAACACAATTGCTCCATAGTAAAACAGGCAAATCCCAGGGTTACCCGGAAGCTGGTCACGCCTCTCCCATCTATGTGGCAGCTCTGTCCTCAGCTCAATGCTTCGGTATTCACTTTAGGGAAACCATAACACCAACCCTGAACCTTTGTCGCAGCACCACCCTACTTGAATCGCAAGACGTTTCATTGCAGTGATAAATCTATGGCAAAGTTATGCTTCAAACCGTTTTCGGACGATTCTCATCACTGATGGAGGGGATCGTTGAAATCACAAATGGCACACATGATTGAGAGGAGTTGCTACTTTTGCGATAGAGTGAATGACGTGTTTGGCTGCAAGCCAGATGAATAAAGGTAGAGCCAATGCACACACCCACGTACACACTCATGGGTACGCGTATCCACCCAACCATGCGATACCAAGTATCTGTGAGTTGGTGCTAGCAATTGTGGCAGCAAGTTGTGAACTAAGTAGATAGCTTCATTTATTCCTAATTACAAGGAGATAGTACGTGAAAGGAATCGGAATCTCCTCCACCCCTCTCGTTGGACCATTAACTGAACAGCCGTGGACCTGTACTTCAGCTCCCGATCTATCTATCCCAAAATCACTCGTGCGATAATAACGATGCAAGAGTGTGAAAGGTCCTAAACAGAATCAGCTCTTCAGAGTCATTTGCCTTGCCATGGTACTATGCGATCGGACCTACAAGCTGTTTACCTAACTTGCCGGTCTCTGTAGCAGACCCCGCTACTGTTCATCATCATGCACGGTGTACAACAGACAGCCTAGGACATCCACTAGTGAAGAAGGTAGCCGATCTAGCCTTGGAACTATGTCATGTAATACATGATAATTAGAGATGAGTAGAGATAGAGGCCGTGGATGATGATGATGACCTGAGTGTAGTCACATCACCACCTTGCCCCACGTGGTCCATTAGCAGCACCAGCTGTGACGCTCATGTTACAAAAAAAACGCCAAATCACATGGAATGTAGCGACAAGATGAGGCACCTGATCAAGCAACCAAGAGTGTCTCAACACTGATTTGCCACCTTCCAGCCTAAGGACAGAAATTCTTTAATACAGATCATTCATTTGAGGAGAATACGAACGACATTCAGAGCTAAGGCATGAACTAAAGTACTGGATCGAAACAATTTTCACTTTCTCATAATCGAATGCGAACCAGTACGTCCTGAGTTAGTGACACCCCTATCTTAAGTTCACTTAGCTGAGAAGGTCACAGTCTACCCAAAAAGACACCCGTATTTTCAACAATCTATTACACAAGCGACGGAACTGCCGCACCAACTAGTTGCACGCCGCAACCACTTCTCAAATCATCCACAAAGTTGTGGAGGTTATCATTAGTTTGTACCAAGCCTTGAAATGCACAGGAGTGCGGATTTTAATGCCAGTTCTAGGGCATGCAATCTCATTAATAGGAAACAAGCTCAACATTTTTGGCCACAACGAACAGTTTCCCTCTCATTTCGTGGACAGGGATAGCCTGCTCTCGTGAAGGTACCTTCGAGCATGAGTGTTGTTGATGCGCCTGTGTCTTATACCGGTAAATCATTCAATATCTTGAGTGCGTATTTAGATAAACAACATACTTATTAAAGAGAAAAATGGGTCCGGAACCGGATACATTTGACTGCATTAGGACTGAAGTGGCCTCTGACGCCACCAAGGATGAGTAAACGATCAACTTCCGGTTTTGCCAAAAGCTTTATCTGTGCGGCAAGGTGTACCATACCCTCTAGGCAAAGGCCACGCTGTGAGTTTTAAGAGAACAAAAAAGCTAGAAAGAATGAAACTCTGACGCTAATCTGACAGCAACCGCGGCCTATGTGGCCTCAACAACCAGCCTACAGTGTCAATAAAAAAACACAAAATCGAACACAAAAAAATGGAGAAGTCGTGATCTAAAACTCACCTGGAGCGTATTTAATGCCCCACCATATTGAAGGGGGCATAGCACCGTGATGGAAAACATGAAGGAAGGTGACTTGATCATATTTGCCCCTTAAGAGGAAAAATAGAGTATCAAGAAGTTCCAAGAACTTGGAGAAGTAGAATAGATAGCCCACTCGAATAAACCGCCGTTGAATTGGGTCGTCTTTTGGATCGAATTCGACGCAGCCAAGACCGTAACCTGTTATCCGAAGCAGATCAATAACTTCAATTACCAGAAAAGCGGAATAAAAGATCATTGCTATGTTATACACAACCATAAGGCATTTAATAATGTCGTAGGAGGAAGAGGAGGCTTTGGCAACTTCTTTCTTGCTGACAGCATTTCCATTGCTTGAATGACCATTTGCGGAGATCTTTTTCGATTTTGGCTCGGCTACCTTCATCCACGTATAGACACCGACTACGTAGGCCAGAGAGATGAGTGCTGTGGGCCAAAAACTTTCCATCAGAGGATAGGCTGCCGACCTTGGATCGGGGTTAAGGGGCATCCAACGTTCGGAAATCCCTTCTGGCATGGTCTGTTGGCGACGTGAAACAGACAAAAGGTGAGCAAAAAAGTGACAGAGAGACGGAGAGACGCTAACAGGCAGCTAAAGCAGCCAGAGCTAAAGTGCGCACTCTGCGCACTTGCGTGCATGCATGCTACTGACGTGCGGTCACACTACCCACTGAAGCCAATGAACGTTGTGCATTAGTGGTAATTGGCCAATCAGTTGCCGACCAGGTTTCTATTCGTCAGTGTAGTCTATCGATTGACAGCGAATAAAAGCGTGGGTGTGTGGGTGTGCATGATGCCAATTGGCGAGCCAGGGGGGATGGGGGACCCCCAGTGAAAGCGACTGTTGACAATGTGGTGATTCACTAAAATGTGTTCCACCGTGAATTTTGGTGACCATCGTGCTCGCCATTATTGTTTGAAAATTAGGGCGAATTGCGGCCTGTTAAAATGCAATTTGCTTGCATTAATAGAAAGTCACTTTTCGCCAAATTTTCACCAGAGCAGGAGATGGTGATGTTTTGTCTGCTTTTGTCCGAATCATTTGAAAGGCTAATACTCGAAGGCAAGTCTGAACTGGAACTTGGTCAGAGTAGGCTCTGCATGAGGGAGGAGTTAATCGCAAGCCCATCCGTCACGTGCCAAGGCCTCCACTAACATTGTGGAGGATTGACTGTTCTACACTCACTGGTTTTATTATCAGCGGTAGGGATTTAAGAATGTGAAGTCTTAGTCACTGTCCAAGCAAACCTCACCTACTGCGATACTTTGCTTATGGTGAGAGCCATGGCAGTACCTCTTTCTTCAATTCCCTTCAAATGCGAGAAGTGCGTGGTATGGAACGCCTTGCAGTTGAATAGTATAGAACAGGAGGAAAGCATTCACGAAGTTGGTCCAAGCTGACAGCTTGTTACGCAAGAGGCGGTCTCAAACCAAAGGATATTTTGCTTAACTTATCCGATTAACGTTGCGCACCTATTATTGATTTATTACTTGATTAGCAATCAAACACCACCTCTTGAGTTCTGATCGATTTGCGAGGAGACGGAGAGTGGAATGGAGAATCGATTAAAGTAGCAACTTCAACGCGCATCTGATTGGCCAGGCAGTGTGAAGTTCTACAATTTTTATTTTTGTGGCAAAAGAGCAATCAGGACGTGATGCAAAGTAAAAAACAAGCGAGCGCCTCCACTGGTTACCGTGAGTCGGTTAGGAACAAATAGCCTATTGTGTTACTGTGGCAACCGGAACGGTCATTTTTAAGGCTACAGTAAAATTGTCTTATGCGTGAGGCGTATTCGCGCCCCAAGGCGGGACTGAGCGAATGAGGCCATGGCTTCAATTTGCAGGAGGTAGTAGTACTCTTTAAAATGGAGAGTAATTTTGTTTGGACGGTTGAGATAATGATGTCGAATTGTTGGTTTTAAGAAGGAATAAGATACTTAGTGATGGTTGACAAGCCTACACTATACATTAAGGGTAGTTTTTCAAGTTGTAGGTGCCTAAATACTGGCAGCCAGATTGTGGGTGGTTGGAATAGGGGAGGGGATGTGTGGACGCATGGTTAGACTGGTGAGTGGATGGATGAGTGGAGGGACTGTTAACTGACCAATTTGATAAAGAGACTGCCAAATGGCTGACCATGGCATGAATTACTGGACGGATGGATTGGTTAGGTAGATGGATGCCGGCCAAGGTCGTGAGTTGTCTCTGCTACTAGACTACTTTCAACAGTCTACCGCCTTTCCCAGTCTTTTACTCACAACTCGCGTTCGACACGCACTATTCACAAACTTATGAATTCAGCTTTCAGCTGTGGCAGGAAATCACGTGATCCTATTCAGCTCATCACGGCTACAAATGTGTCTCCTTCCAGCAGCAGATGGTGTTAATCTTTCATTTTCCACACTAAATAAACGCAGGAAAGGGTGTGAGGGGAGGAAAACTATGCCCAATTCTAGGCTGTCAGTAGGCTTTGGTAATGTTTGCTAATGTCGCCTCTGTCGCTCTTATCGGTTCAAACGTCCTCTTTTAAGCGTCGCACAACAATGAGAGGGAGAATGTCAGCGATTTATTTGTCATTTGCATTCGATTCACTCTCTTAATCGGTACGATTGCCAAACTACATTTGACAGGCGGTATGATCCCTCCTACATTTACAATTTAAAATCATCCTTTTAAGATGGGAAAAAGAGTAAAGAGAAGGAAATAGAGGCGAAGTATTGAGTGCACTCGGCGTCGGAAGGTAAACATGATTACAAGGAATGACGTGAATGCTTGAAGTCAGTGTACGAGTTTGGCGCAATGCGTCGTTTAACTAGTGTATATGATCGAATTACAAGTTGCTTTAACCGCCATGTTTGATGTCCCGCTTTCCACAAATCCTCAATTGGAGACCACACAGACACGAATCAGTAGTATTCACGCAATGATAATTACTCATTGACAAGCCATTAGTAATTTAAACTTCATAAAGTGGAGGGAGCCATTAAAATGACATTGAAAAGTTAAGTGGGCACTAAACTCCGTGATATTGGTGAATAATGAATGGCTCAGGAGCCATAAAGCCAAAAATACACACATTTTAATCAACCACAGGCATTTCATCATTCTCATTAAGTCTCTGGTGGCGGCGAGAGACGTTAATGTGTTATATGCGGAGGTGCAATTGAGGCAAGAGGGACACAGGAGTCATGCTATTGGTTAAACCAACCCACTTCTTTTGATTAAGGGCGTGACGTTTTAGTGGTGGGCGGGCTGGGCCCTTCTTTTTCATCAAATAAAACTTCTAAAGACGTTTGTTTTCCTTCTACTTACTAGTTAATTGTGAAATTCCCTCACATTTATCGGTCGAAAGGTATGCTAAGGTGACATAAGTTCAGTTCTGTCTGGAAGGCTTGACAAAGTCCAGCCGCTTGCTTTTTCAAGCGTAGTACGAAACAACCTCATGGGCGGGATTTTAGTAAAATAACCACAAATTCTCCTTTGTTGAAACCATCAAGCAACAACGACATAACCTCCTATAGTACTCCGATTAATATCACTGCATAAACCACTCATATTAGAAGTGTCTATTGTTATTTTTAGAATACCTTTACTGCGTTGCTTCTTCGCCTCTCTTCTCTAAGCTGTCTGCCTATGTTCATCTCGAAAGATGTTATGGGAATCATTAGTGGGGTAGCTCGATATCCCACATTTCGCTGTCGAAGTGTAAACGCTTCTGTAGCTGCAGCGCCCCGCGACTTCTAAGCCGATATAAGAGGCCAATAAGTGCAGGTGGATACATGTGCTCCGAAGACGACAGGACAAATGTGCATGAACATGGCCCAAAGGCCAGCCCACGTGTTCAAGGACCAGGCAAATACTAAAATGACCGCTAAACGTCAGGTAGTCACATGAAAAAAGCATAACAGTAGCAACAAGATGGTGTTGCCAGGAGGGGGAGGAAATGAACCCTCCCAACCATAGTACTTTAAGGTGCATGAACAAGTCATCTAGAAACGTGGCTTGAATTTTAAATGTTTTTCTTCACACGAGGAATATTTAGCTAAACAGATTGACGACATATGGGTGCCGGTTGCCGTCGGTGGTTTCTATTGATCTTGACTGATGTGTATTGAGGATTAACTAGCCTCACAGAATCAAAAAGGTTCTCTAACTTCCGCATTTACTAATGCCATGTGCAAAATTTTGGGTGCGCTGGGGTTGGTTGAAGTGTTCCATGTGACTGTAAGTTGTCAAGCTAGGCGCGATAGTGTCAATGGGACTGACTCATTACTCAGACATGCCCGCAGGCAGCACGACGATGCAGGTAGAGGCAGGATTTAATGCCCGCCCGCATGGCCAATGCAGAGGAGCAAATACGAAGCGGGGTGAGGCACAAGGGGTTAAGACCGCTGGAGCATAACACATCCATATTAAGCTATAGTAACATGGCAACAAAATAGAGAGCAAATTAATAATGGCACTTTTAGAAGTGATTTTTGGCAAATGATCATTTTCAAACAAATAGCGCGAAATGGAATAGCAAATTTCCACACAAAACTTAAGATCTGTAAATGCTTTGTGTTAAATATACACAGTATACGCGAATTTTGCAAAAAAACTGCAAAGCAGCATACTATAATTAAATGCTCTAATTTTTCCTTAAACTGATTTGTTTAAGTCAATGATAACTAAAGAACCTCTTTTAAAACGTGTCACTGTCCAGTTAGAACACAGGAGGGGGCATTTCGGTGTGTCAATGGTTCGTAGAAATTGCCTTTATTCCTTGGATTTTTTTCGGCTTGCATCAGCGTCAACACTACTGGTCCAGCTCAAGTGATGAGGATGAATTTTATTTTTATGCCTTTCGTGCGCCTGCGTTTTGCAATGATTTACGTTATCAGATTTTAGCACAAGCACCCCTATTTAGGGATCTTTATACCTACTTTTTCGTGATTTTGAACCTTTTAGAGGCTTTATTTGGTACCGTAGTCTTATTGTAAATGTAATGGCGCTATGACACCATCTCACCACAGTAAAATGATTTTCTTTTTTGTAGCAAATTGTGCGCAGTAAATAATGGGTGTAAAAGGACTGTGGCGAATTCTAGAACCTTCCCGTCGTAGAGTTGATCTAGAATACTTTAGAGGCAAGCGAATAGCTATTGGTAGGTCCATTTTTTGCTGACTCTTTTCTGTTTTCCAGACATGAATATTTGGCTGCATCAGGCGCTGAAAGCGAGAGCCCGAGGCGGTCGCAACTTGCATTTGGCCATTCTTTTTCGACGCATCTGCAAGCTTCTCTTTTTTGGCATTCGACCTGTCTTTGTTTTTGATGGTGCTGTTCCTGAACTTAAGAAAGCTACCATGGTGGGTTTCTGACAATTTTTGAACACTCAATTTGCTCTGCTTTATTGAATCTTACGTTTATTTTTTTATGATACTAATGAGAACAGGTAAGCTGGAGTGTTTGGTCAGAAATTAAATGCCTCATTCAAAAATTTGAGGGCGTATCATCTTGCTTCGCGATTGATTATTCGTCCTTAGTCAATGTGTAGGTTAATTCTTTTACGAAGCAATTGTAGTGACTTTGGAGAGCAAATGTTTCATTAAATATATAGACTTGTTTGTCTTCCATACAGTGCGTGTCCTTCTTTGGATAGTTTACATACTACGTTATTTGCTCTTGATCAGATTTGAATGTGAGCGGCTTGATGATACCTCACTTTGTTTTTTTTCAGGCAACCCGTCGCATCTATCGAGTCACAGCCCAGGAGAAAAGTAATCAAGCTAGGGACCGTCTTTTAAAACGTCTCTTTCGTCGCCTCGCTGAATGCGCCACCAAATCTCAGTCGAAAAGCAAAGGTTGTTGAACATGCATTCTCTTTTGCACTGCTCACAATGTGGTCATAAGTAGTTATGGCTTCTCTCCTTCCTCCTTTTTTCCATATAGAACTGGCTGCTGAATTTGTGGAACGTTTCAACAGCATGGAGGCGATTCGCAAAGCCGAGTTGGATGTTGAAATGTATGGATCTCAGAGTAGTTCAATCGATGCAGTGTACGTCTTCTTACACATAATGTAATTGATGGTCGTCACTACACCTGTTTTTAGGCTATTGTATCTATGTGACGTTTTGAAATTCAAATTAGATGTGGGTCTTACATCCATCTATTTTCCTCGCATAACTCCCTTACTTCAGTGAATTACCATTAATTCGTTGTTATTAGGACTGATTCGTCCCTGATTAGCTCGGATTTTGCTAATTGAGAACCATACCAATCACGATCGCCGTGCTGCGCATGAATGCGTTGAAATGTTTCACTAGCACTATATCCCTTATTGTTTGGCGCTCTGTAATTTTTCTCAACCATTGCCATGGTCCACCATCTTTATGAAATATTTTGAGCTGCACTGATTCATCCCATGCATTTTGGAAACACACTTGTAAGTGGTTGCCATAATAGTTACCACAATCGTTTACTTCTTTAGGACTATTCCCATATGAAATGAATGTTACATATGATAGCGCTTCATTGTAACTGGTTTTAGGCCACCAACAGGTGTTTTACAACTTGAAGAAGAACAGGAGTCCGCCTCACAATTAGCCTGGGATTATGTTGTAAGCCCATTTTAGGTGTTTTGGGCAAAGTTTGTCTCAATTCCTATAGGGCAACAGTCACTCCATTGACTTGCAATCAGAAGCATTTAATTCACTGCCGGTTCAGGCTCAATTACAAGTTATTTTGATCCTTCTAAACGCACCGGTCCAGCCTTCCTCGCCGTCTGTAAGTTCTCCTCCTATTGGGAGTTAATAATTGCTACCTAAAATTAATAAGTACGTGGTTTATTTGAGGCACCAACAGGAGCGGTGTTTTCACAGACTCAGGTGAGTCGACTCATTGCTCGTCGCGATTTGACTCTCAAGAAGGAAGAGCTCGAAAGTAGAATGAATGAGGCTCTGGTTGTCTCGGTTGTACCGCAAAATTTACCCTCTGGGTCGGATATAAGCGTCATTGCACAGCGAATTGCCTCTCAGGACGAGGGCCATACAATTCTCCTTCGTAAGCGGTCATCCAAAGAACGGGCCGATGAACTGAAAGAGCGCCTTAACCGGTAGAATCTTTTGTTTGCTTTATTTTTACCTTCTAGACTCCTGGAAAATCCAGTCTATGAGCCTATGTGTGATGCCAAGGAAGTCCTAGAAAATGGTTCAAAACTGGCTAAGAGTCCACGAGGCATTTTTCAAGCAGTCAACGATTGTGATACAGAAATCATGGAAAGTCTGCTAAAGAATTCCAAAAAATATTCTTCATCGGAATCGAAAGTGCGTCATCTTGCTTATAGCGGCACACCTTCAGCAAACGGTGAAGAGGCCGTGGATTTTGGAGATCAAACAAATCACACCATGAAGCTTGAAAAAGATATGAAAGAAGTAGTTGCGAACACTGTTATCCCAAAAGCTGATGATGTGGAAAAAGAGGGAGAGTCAAAGCCTAGCAAGCAACCGAACTTCGATGCATCTTCGACCGAGTTGAACGAATTTACTGACTCTCTCACCGATTCCACTACTTTAGAGGCTAGTAATTATCTTGAACCTCTTTCTAGTCAACTGAAAGAGACTGAGGATTTCGACAGGACAGGAGGCTTCGAATGTCAACAAAGAGATGTTGAAGTGGAGACAGCTAAGGCAGAAGTAACTGCAGATTCTTCTTCATCCGATTCGGGGGAATTCGCCGATGTTTCGGGACCCCCAACTCCCATACCATCAGTCGAAATGCTACCAAAAACGCAGACTTTTCTGGATTCGGAAATTGAGGAAGATTTGGCTATTGACGACGACGTATTACGGGTGGAACTGGAAAAGCTTGAACGCCAAGCTCAGGAAACCACCACCAGTTGCGTGGCTGAGGCTCAGGTGAGACCCTCCATCCCCAATCATGCCTAAATTCAAATGAGCCAATCTTTTGTTCCCTCAAATCTCTCCCCCCTCTCTCCACTACTTTATTTACTTAGTTCATTTATTCATAACGTTCCCATTTAACCTTCTTTTACACTTGCTTTGGATACATGTATCAATTTGTGAACTGCAACTCATCTCTTTTCAATCCGTTTCAGACATTAGTTCAACTTTTCGGTTTCCCTCTCATCAACAGTCCAGAGGAGGCTGAAGCTCAGTGTTGTCACCTTCAACAACTTGGATTGGTGGACATAGTCGCCAGCGACGACTCAGACGTCTGGGTGTTTGGAGCCACCATTGTGTGCCGACATCTCTTTGGTGGGGATAGAAATAAAGGAAAATTGAGTCCAACCTCATTGTACTCTCTTGAAGATATACGCGAACAACTGGGTGAATAAGGCTAGTCTTTTACTTATTATTATTATTATTTTCTTAGCAGCATTCATTCCTTAATCTTGTACCAGGCTTGGACAGACATCAATTCGTACGAATAGCTCTTCTCTGTGGCAGCGACTATACAAATGGGCTTGACAAAATCGGGCCCATCAAAGCACTAGAAATACTTTCCGCCTTTACTACAAGCTCTGACTCTGCTTTGACGCCCGAGGAGCACGAGATTGTGCTCCCATTGGAAGAATTTAAGCGAACGTGTCAGGGTGGCGGTGGTGGTCGATGGGCCAGTATTAAATTCCCTGCTGGTAATCCTATTTGCTTAAAAGACATTGTTTAACAGACTTTCCCAGCGGGAAGGTGGTAAGGGGATACCTATTCCCGAGGGTGGAAAATTCGTCGGAGTTGGCGGAATTCCATTGGAACGTGCCAAACATGCTCCCTCTTGTAAAATATCCTTTTCAAACACGATCGCCTAATTTACAATGTCAACTTATTAATAGAATTGCAACCAAATAATTAAGATTTTTAGCCGATTGGCTCTTTCTCTCTCAAAAATCTAAGCGCACGCATTCATACCCCTTTGCACGTATCTCTTACTAGTAAACCCGAGACACCCTCCCAGAAAAAGGCATAAATGTTCGACTCAGGTTTTTTGTGCTTCACACTTCCTTTTTGGTTTCCTTAACTGCCCTACTGCCCGCGAGCACATATGCAATGGAGAAACTGGGATGGTCGAAACAGGTCAGTGAGGGAACCCTGGCTCCCGTGATTGGTCGGTTCAAGGCCACATACGACGGCACAACGACCAGTACTACTCCGTGCATTACCGACTTCTTCCCACGCTTTGAATCGAAAACGAAGGTACCGTTTGATACATCATCTGAGTGCATGTTGCACTAGTTGTGCGGGTACTACTATCCTCGAAGATCTTGTCCAAAGAAATGGAGGCATGTCCATAGTAAGGAGTCAGTTGATCCTGCCAAGATTTGATCGGATTGAAGTCATCCTGGCTCAGAAGGGGGCTGAAGGTGATATCACTAAGTCTGCCAATATTGTGAAAACTGGATAATGTCGTCTTGATAAGTTGAGGCAAGTGGAAGCTCCTTGAAGGCATACGTCCAAGTGGGTGGTTTGAATAAGTTGGAGCTGATTGGTTGGGATCCGTCTAGATGTCAACGAAACCACAGCCTGGTGGAGATTGATTAAAAAAGGAGCGTTCCAATTTTAGTGGAAAGGGCTTCAATTGACTGAAACTCATTATGAGGCCTAGTCTCAGTAGAGGCAGTTTAGAAGTGTGTAGAAGGTCAAATGAAGCCAGGCTCATTCTTATTTAGGCGTCGTTGAGAGTGATTCAAGCAGCAACTCGATTAAAGTACGCCAACGAGTTCCGAGATCTTCCCGCTCTCGACACCGATTGGTCGGAAGATGCTGGCACCAATGCCGAGGACGCAAAGCCTGCAAAAACCACGTCCCAGAGACGAAAGTCTGATGAAAGTAAGGTTAACTCTTGAAGGGCTTCTGGCGAGGTCAGATGCCTCGGAATCGACACCTACCTTGATCCTTTCTTCATTTTGTAGAACCAGACAAGAAGACGAGGAAGCGGAAAAAAAGAAAGTAGAGGCACCTGAGGTCTTTCACTAGCTTTTTTTTTTACTTTTTGAAGTGACACTCAAGACGTCTGCATGTTGCATGAATAAAATTTTCTCGTGTGGCTGCGCCCCACCGACAGGTTGTCTTTCTGTTTGGCGAGGGTGAATGTACCCTACTAAGGCGTCCACGAAGTCTTCTTCCATTTTGTGGGAATGGGTGGATGTATAGACATTTGGACAGAGCATAAATAAGTGGACAAGTTCGAGATGGGCAAACCTATGATGCTTGAGTGGATAGACTGTCGGATGATATTCTCCTCCCCTCGCTTCCCGGAGCGGCCAGATCGACTTAATTGGCGAGAGGTGTCTTGTATTGGGAAGAATAAACCGACGATTCTGAGGTGGGTCGCAGCTACAATGGTTCACTGAGACGATATCTGACATCCATTCAACACAAACCGATCTTAAGTGAACCTCCTCTTCCCTTCCACCAACAACGGCCCTCTTGTGCTTCAAAACTCGTTGATGTTGCTGAATGCTTGTTCTCTGTAGCAAATTGCATAACGGTCGCCTCCCTGGATGAAGACTTCAACTGTAGAATGGGACAGTCGCAGGCGCCTTCAGCAGCACAACTTCACGTTCAAGTCCTGAAAGAACTCCTCTTTCAAAACCACACACCTCAAACACCTCAGAACAAGGTGCGCCAGTGATTGCGTGCTCAAACCATGGCCTTCAAGAAGACAAGACTTCCGTCGATGTGAGAAAACTCGCCTTCACCACCTGACCGGACTTACCACAACACGAAAGTATGTCATATGTAAACACAGAAACACCTCAACGCATAGAAGTCAGGACCTCCCTCCAAACCACCCGCCTTATGATGAAGTCTCAACACAAATGTAACACCCGACCCGAGAGTGAGGAGCTACCACCTCAAAAATGGATTGAAGGATCCCTACTATCATCGCGGTGGAGACACAGTAAACCCCCATACGCACAGGAGGAGGACAAAAAAAACAACTGACGGTTTATTTCTAGTCTAAACACAGGAAGGATACAAGTCTACTCCTCCACCAGACACAAAGCAAGAAAAGAACCCTCAAAATGGAATCGCAACGATTTCCAAAGTCTACCCAAAAGGTAAAAGACTGTTTCATCACCTAATTTCCCCGCACATCCTGTTGGTAGAGGTAGAGGGTTTAGTACAAAAAAGAAGCCTCCAAGAGAGGAGTGGAGTAATAACTGCAGCTAGAGAAGGGAGAGGGGGAGGTTACACCGAGACACAGAAGGGGAAGAGTGAGAGGCGGGAGGGAAGATGGTGAACAGGGAACGAGGAGACGGAGACACGCGAACAATGAAAGCGATGATGGGGAAAGGGTGGAGGCAAAATGGCAAAGCACTTGGGAGAGCATGCATGTGTGTGTGTGCGTGCTGCTGTACCGGCAAAAAACAAAACGTTTTCTTGTCTTCCCTACGCCGTCCACCACACCTACAACAACATGCGAGCTGGCATTTCGATTAAACTCTTGAACTCCTTCAACCACTTTGCACCGACGGCTCCATCCACAACACGATGGTCACAGCAAAGTGTCACGGCCAATTTTGTTACCGCCTTGTGGCTGTAGTAAGGGAAGAGAGGAAGAACGGATCATCAGGATAAAATTTCGTAGACTGCGCCACGATGGATCGAAAATAGGTGCCAATGGAGTATTTACAAAGAAAACAGCGAAAGTGCTTGACGAAACAGATATTCGGAGACCCATAACCTCGCCTTAAGAGTCGTAATCGATGGGAACTATAGGATGGCATGCTTTCAGAAAGAGGGGTTTAGGAATGTGGCCAAACCTCACACTCAGCGAGTGATATAACGATGGGAAGGCGATTCCAGACTTACAGAGATCAAGAAGGCAAAAACAAA
>UYWX01020669.1:11210-24744 GCA_900622495.1 Hydatigera taeniaeformis | reverse complement strand
TTTTAAACCCTGAGAGACAAAACGACATCCCAACACAACAGCAAACTCATTGCTACTTTCACCTGCTCCTGAGTAAAGGGAGTGTCCAAGCTTGTTGCCTCTGCAAGAGTCCACCGTGCCCCTGAAAACCTTCTTACAAGCTTTACATTAACCTGACCTTCAAAAGAGTTCCCTTTAAGCCGCAATGTGATAACTTTACTTTGTTGTCTTAGGATTGGGCTTGACAATGCCAAACAACCATCACTATGCATTCAAATTTTGTTATAAAGTACAGTACAAACATTAAGCTAAAACACTGCGCTCACAAGTGATAGCAATCTCGTGCGTTCGCATTTATTATTTTAAGGTTGAGATAAACAGTTCCACCTCTGTGCTGCAGAAAGGAGGGTGAGGAGGTGGATGAGCGAAGGCTTGCATAAAAGTGACATTTAAGTGCAGTTAAGACGTTTCAAGCCTCGATGCTGATAGCATTGGCAAGTGAAGACCGCCTAACAGCCTGATTTGACCTGATGCTTGCATCAGCGTGAAGAGGCGGTGATTGAGCACAATGAAAGGCAATTTCCGCTGCTTATATTCATTTTCTAACCTCAAGGGAACCGATTAGCAGACTATGCAACACTTTCACGAGTTCGTGGTTCTGCTCTGATTGTTGGTGCTATTGCATGATAAAGCACTGCAATGTCACATGCGTGTGCTGTGATGGCTCAGTGTGAGGAGCGTCGGTACAGTTTGTCCCATTAACATACACTAGAAGCGCGCCTTTGTAAAAGTCAGTCTTATAACTCGGGAACTCAACCTGAAGTCCGTTGCCTCATTTTACAAACAAATTGTAGTAAATGAAGATTCGAATGCAAAGAGAGACGTTCCTTCTTTTCATAGTTCCTCCTGTGACCGAAATTCAGAAGTGGTAATCCAAACTCGCGTCTAAAATGGGAGCATGTCGCTTTAGTCTACAGGAGGAGCTACAAGTCCGTGAGAAAGGTTTGTGGAGGGTGTGTCAAGTGCTGTTAGTTGCAAATGCTGATTTGCAACTTCTTTATATCCACTAGCCATAAATAAAGGCTGATGTTAAATGTGAGTCCTCCTTTAAGACGTGCATAAACTACAGGGCGGTCAAATTCCCCTCATTATTGTTACTTTGCATGACTGACTTGAAGTCCACTTTTGGAGTTTGCAAACCGGTAGGGGAAAGTGTCAGTGGTTATAATAATTGAATTGTAGAGGCCTCGAATGATGGATACGCGGAGGAGGAGTGGCGCAAACTGCCTTATTTGTCGACTATTGTTTTTTTAAGACAAATTTGAGGCGGACCAGATGATTAAATTTAATGTCTAGACGTGTCGAACTTGAATACATCACAGGCGGCTGACTTCAAAGGTGATGATATTAAGGGTGAGGGTCATTATGCGACAAAACGATCATGACTACACTCAAGTCTGGGGCTGTACTAACAGTTAGTTTGGAAGTCGTTGTGAAATTGGTTTACCATCACAACACCACCATCATCACCCACACCAAAGTGGTGGAAGGTGAAAAAGCATTGATGTGTCTATGATTAGCTCCAAATCCTAACAGTGGCATACTCAAACTTCTGTGGTTTTTAGTCCCATTAAATTGGGACTAAAAGTCAGATAAAATCATGACTCTCTAATTTCCTCTTTGATTTAAGATGGAATTTCCAATTTTTTAAGACTAAGTGAAAAAAAAGAACCCATTAATTGCTTGTTATGACGCAAAACTCGTCCTTTCCGATCATGGATGAGTCCTGAAATGCTTTTTTTTTGTTAAATTTTCTCTCTAGTTTCGGAAGAAACTGTGTGCTGTAGGAGAGGTGATTGAGCAATTTCAGCACCAAATCCCTCTCATGAGGAGTGCGGGGGCACATCCGCAAGGTGACATCGCTTTAGCATCTCATTAATATTCCTCCCATCTCCTTCTCCCTACATGATGCCAAATGAGCCTTCCTCAACCAATCTTCGCATCAAGCCTGAGGTTTGGGGGACTCGAGGGTAGGCGGGCAAGTCCTACGCAATGGGCATTGAGTTAAAACCTTGAAATTGATGTGCTAAGGATGCCCGCCTAAAAAGCTTTCATTAAATCGGTTCGGAAGCGTAAAAGATCATGAACTTGTAAGGCCTTCCTCAAATTATGTCTCAATCAAAAAAAAGAGAGGAGTATGGAATACATGGCAAAAATTTGTCGAATTGTCCTAGTTGGATCAGGATTGTCAGGTATGGACGAATACCCCGACCACCCAGAGGATCGGCAAAGGACTCCATTGCACTTTAAATGGAATCAGGAACGTGTGTGACACAAATAGACTTATTATTGGTAATTTGTAAGCAAAAATACTCAGAGAGGAGGATGCGAGAGGGAACGGCTCAAAACACCTTGTCATGCACACCATCAACAAACTGTTGCTTTGCTGCACTATATCATTCACATCGAAAAGTTTTTATAGGTTTCAGTTGGCCTCCCATAACTCCTCCTACAATTTTCACATTGCAAGTGTGCGAAATTTTTGTAAGTTGAGTCGTTTGTAGGATTAATGCCTTTGGTTGTGGATACGTCAAAACGAAAGTGTACTCACATGCTGATGCCAAAGTGGTTGACTTAAAGTATGAAAATGCCAAGAAGAACGGCCAATTAACCGCACCCCTTAGCACCTCAAATAATGACAACCTACTTTGATAATGTCTTTTTTCATGCATACTACTGACAGCTAATTTTAAAATGTCTATTCCCGGTTGTAGAATCAATACGTTGGCAATGTTGACTCACCGTCCAACTTTCTCTCAACGACTATCGTGGGAGTCACTCTCCGCTGGTTTGTGTGTGTGTGTGCGCGCGCCATGTTAATCGTGATAAAAGGCTACCTGATGGTGATTTATGCTCACGAAACAACGCACAGTCCAGTGCGCGCTTATTAGGGCGGGTGCGGGAGGGGCATCGGGGCGGGGGGGAGGTGGGGAGGCGAGAAGGTATGGTGGAACGAGCGGGCGTAGTTGCGCGACCTCTCACCACAATGCGCTTACTCACAAACGCACGCACGCACACATACGGGTACAGAGAAGAGTTTGTTCAAAGGGGTCATTGATTTATGTGGTGTAATGGAGCATGCGCCCAGTCATGCTTTCATGCACAAATGCTTGGCCAATACAAATGCAAAAGTTAATTTCTTTTCCAAGGCAGTGGTGCTCAGAGCACACCAAATCAACGGGGTACCAGGGGGTTGGCATCTGCTACAATGTCACGTATTGATAAAAAAACACGCAAGCTCGGTTTTTTTTGAGAGATATTCTCCAAACGACATGGCAGGCAAAAAAGGAAAGCCTAAAGCGAATTTTGATGTCTACTGGGTTTAAAATGCTATTTTTCGGATAGTTTATGTAATCATGCTCCTTACAGTGCCAAAAGATGTGAAAAAACCACATTTATAATCATGCAATACATTTAAAAAGTGGTTTTACGATTGGGATGGAATAGAAGCCTGCGTGTTAAATCAAAATTGCATTTATTTAAACAGAGGCACCAAAGTAGAGGATCTGAAATGCCTCAAATGATTGATACCTCCCCAGCCTCCAGCCTCTTCCTTCCTTGAGCACGAAGTTGGTCAACATTACTTCTACCTTCCAGCACCTATCAAAAACAAGGAGGCCAAAACCTACGCAAAAAAAATGTCTAATGTCTATGCATTTCTGAGATCAGTACGACTGGCGGAGAGCGAACAAGTTCTCCCCAATACCCAGCCATTATTATTATTATTTTTTTGTAAGGATGCATAGAACAAATAAAACCGCTCTTCAGTACATGTTTCAGCGCGGTCGATGCAGTCTCCAAAATCGTCCACCCAGTACAAGAGAGAGTCAGTTGATATGAGTTGGTTAGCATAAAGATATTCGCCAAATACGCATTTTAACGCCACATAATTCATCACAAGACCCAAGGACATTCAAAACACGAGAGCATGCAAATTAATCACCTCTCACCTTGATGCGATTCCCAAACGCCTGCATATATGCAAAATAAACAATCGATAGGAGTGCTCCGTGCATTGCCTTTGACACTGCCTTTGTTAGCCACCTTGACGCTCACAGGCATTAGGAGTAAAGGAGAAAAAAAGTAACCATCTTTGAGGGAAGAGACAGAAATGTTGTCTTAAATATCACCTTTTAAGCATCGTGCATGTAAGTTGGGCGATTGCTGACTCGAAAACCAACAACCCACCGCAAGTGAGCATTTTGCATGCAGGCAGTTTAATTGTCATGAGAAAGTGGTAAAAGAACCAATTTTTCTGATGGACCAACCAACCAACCTTGCTTGTTACCACCGAAGGCTTGGAACGCTATCAAATTGTTCATCTCTTTCCCACACCCCCCCACTCACTCACCCCCTCACTCCTCCTCGTTCCACCACCGACCACCCCCCCTCCCCCGCAATCACCGAAGTTTATCACAAGACCGATGGGTGCAAAGATGGCAGCTAAAGTGTTGGTGGTGCTAGGGAAAATTGAAGCACAGCATAAATCACATCAGGCAAATTAATCTCTCGTTGCGGAACTCTGCGATGACCTCAGACTCTGGCTCATGTGGACGTTTGCCCTGCATTTCTGGCCGTTGGTCCATCCAGTAAACGAATGTAATCTTTAATTTAAACATAAACACTCGGTTTCGAAGGAGTGATTTAACTCGTAAAACAAAACCTTTTTCTCCAAAAAAAAATTAGGTAAGTTAGGAAAAGTTGAAGTTATAAATTTTATGGGGACTGCGCTTAGGCGATGGCTTAAATAACTTTAACAATGACGTAAATTTTAACATTTTACGGTATCAAGATGGGCTCGTTCAGTGGCAATTTAAAGTCACAAAAGTTTGACATTTGTGGTATGTACATCGAAGATCGTATCAACGCCGGCAATACTTGCACTTTAGAAATGAGTAAAAGTAATAAAAGTCGCGCTTTTGAGCGACTTGGAACGGTATTTTGAACCGGTAAATTTGAGATGATAAAAAGTGCACAGCTAAGGACTAGTTAACCCGTCGTCTAGAAGTTTCTTTAAGCGGTCAGGTAAAGAAGTGCATTCTCGTCACCTTCTATGAAGGCAGCATCTTTTGTGGAGACGTCAACAGACGCCATCGTCAGTGATCCAAGCACGGACGGTGCTGAGCTAAGCTGGCACATTTGTTCCCCACCAGAGAACATCAAACGTGAGTGGACAGAGGCGAGGGGATGCCTTGGGCCCTGCCGAGCATCGTACATTCGTCATGTACTGGGAGCTGCCCTCAAGCGGAACTTGCACGCCCTGTCAAGTGTAAAGTATCAAAAGGTAGCGCAGAACAATTAAAAATAGCATAAAAAGGGTTGGTCTCAAGTCAGCAATTCTTTAATCTTAAAAGCGGTGTTGACACTGTAATAAGACGGTACATGCTATCCCCCGATCAACAAGTGGCTGCAATTGGGGTCGTTTAATAACCTACAGATATGTTGCTTGCATTGCTATTTGTTTGTTATAAAGCAGTACTATAATTATGCTTTTAAGTCCTCGTGATCAGGATTCTATTTTGAGAGTAGCTTTTGAGCTAGTGATTACAGTCATAGCAAAGGTAAATACTTGCGTTAAATTCTACTTAAACCAGGTAAAATGTAGGTCATCTGTTTGTTTGATATACTTTTTTGCATAGTAAGCTACGAAATTCGGTAAAAATGTATTAGCGGCTTAACACAAATACAGGAATAGTAATGGGCGTAAAAGAACTGAGAATCATATTACTCGGTCCCATTCGTTGCGACTCGTGCTCTGGGTGGTAGTAAATTTGATCACACTGCTTTATTTTAAATAAAGCCCTTGAGATAGTTAACCAACTGTCTTAAGTCCGTGAAATTGCATCAAATTTAGAAGAGCCTGTATGACAGCTGTCATCACCAGACTACTTTCCACCTTACAAGTGGAGGCCAAGCTCCCTTGATCACAAGGGAGACGATTAGGGTCAAGTGTGCTAAGGACGATCGTATGAAGTGTTAGACGTAATTTAGCTCAAAAGACTTCTTATTAACTGGACGTTTATAGTTGAGAAAGATGTCTGCATTCAGGCATAACTATAGCTTATGCCGCTTGCTGCAGACCGCATTAGTGATTTCGTCTTTCGCTTGCTAGCACACCTCAGCAGCTAACAATTAGGCATCCAACATTTAGTGGCAATGACAATTCTTCACGAGAAAGTTTGTCCAATGTAGCAATTTAAATGAAAAAAATATATGTATTTCCACAAAGATTCTCGAAATAATAATGAGTGAAACTCAACGCCGGCTTCATCACCAAGTTACGGTGAATGAGTTAAGTAATAGAGGCCTATTTTGTTTATACTTTTCTACTTAGGAAATTTAAGTACAAATTCAAAAAAGCCATCAGCCTCGTAGCACACCCAAGGCTGAAACACCTTATGAGAGTGCTTTTATACTTGAATGTCAAGGCCTATAAAATAAAAAGGTCACATCACAAAATCGCGACCATCATGGATGCTAATGTAAACTTACTTCAAACAATCTGGGCCTAAAGCCCAAATAAGACAAAGCTAAAATCCGGTCATTTTTTGTTAGCAGACTGAAGAGTCTGACTTAATGTTGCATGCCGCAATATTTTTTCATATTTAGGCACAATGTAAAGAAAATTAGTAAAGCAGTCCTTTCGATTAATTTGTTTCAGCAATTAAATGCCGTTAAAAAGCGTAAACTCAATGAAGTTTAAGCTGCTTAGAAAAGTAATTGTACTTTCTTTAGTAGCTCGGTATCCCCTTTCTTCAAATGCTACTCAATCTAAGCAAAAGTTGCAATGCAAAATATCTTATAAAAAAAGAAATTTAAATCATGGTGTTGAAAAAAACTACGCAAATACTGCTGCCGCGCCGGTTCGTTTCAACGACTCTTGGGCATGTGAGTGCATCTACCAATCCACACAAACATTCCGCTCGCCCCCTACTCCCTGCGTCTGTTTCCTAACCTTGGTGCTCAGTCCCGTCCTCAGAGCCTTTGAGGTGTACCGCTACTTCTTTCTCTTCTCTCTTGGGGCGTGCGTGAGAGTGCACGTGGACTCGCGAACGTGCCCGCCAACATCAAAGCGATGGGCTACTGATCGATGCGCACAACTTGTATGTCCGCACGCACACACGCACGCGTGCACGCGCACTGATGGCTTCCGCGCACAAACGCTGCCGGCAATTACACGCCTAGATCAAAGGAAGAGCAGACGCCTCCACTCTCACCATCACCACCACCACCGCCGCCGCCAACACCACACCATTTCTACCACCCAGGCATCATCAGCATGCTCAATGGCTTGAGCTCAAGGTCCGCGTCACAAGTTAGAAATAAAACGGGCAACAAAATCAAGGAGGTTTGAACCACTGCCAAAGCCCAAAGCTCAAGCAAGGTTAACCTCACACTTATTTAAGGCAATTTCATTTTGGACATTCGCATCCTGCTGCTAGTATCGAAGGAAGCTACCAAATACATTAAAAAAAAGAACAAATCTTGCAGCATTGCTATAGGTGCCTGCTAGCAGAGTTAAGCAAAAAATACTGCACCCATACGCGTCAATTTTGGTGTAAGTAAATGAAAGTTAGTCTACACAACTTCACAAAACTCATGATCACATAGCTAATGAACATAAAAGCATGATAACTGTGCAAATTAAAAAAAGTTGTTACATTCTTATAAAGTATCCAATCAGGAAGGTGGGAAATTTTAAAAGGAGATTGAATTTCATTTGTGAGGAATGTGTTCACCAAACTCCGCCAAACCCTCTTTTTTTGGCTAAGTTCTCGTCGGACAGCAACAAGCAGTCTCGCAGACCCCCTAACCAAACTGCAGTTCGTCAATAGTGGAAAAGAAAACCTTTTCTTTGTCAAACCGAAGCTCACTTTACGGTTCCACGTGGGAGCCTCAAAACTATGTAAACGAAAATATATTTACGCTTTCTCGGTTTAAACCTTGACAACACCTTATGTTTTGCTTTCCTCTCCCTCTGCTAAGTTGTGGTTGGCAAAATCCCATCGCCATCATTCCTTACCTAGCAAAAAGAACAATTATGGATGTTATTTTGCAAATTGTTTATCAAAACAGCGCTAATGACGGTAATGAGGTGTTGCAATGGAATGACTGTAGGACCAACGCCCTAATTTTGGCATGAGAGCCTTCAAAACTGGTGATTTGGGACCGCCTTCTACTCGTCGAACAGTTTACTTGTAAATAAACAGAACAACTGAAGGGTTTGTTTTGATTTAATAAACACTTCAGCAGAATTTTATGCTTCGCGACGTATAAAACACCGATTTTAATACCCTTCAACCCCGTCGCATGCATCGCAAATATGTTTTCTGAGTTTCTCCACTGCTAGCGCATAACAACAAAAGTAATATTAAAAATGGATGTCACCTCGGTTGTTGCTTTAGAGTTGAACCTTTGGGCAGCGATAAAAATGCACCCATAGCGGACGCTTCGGTCCTACTTAATAGGAGGCTCTAGAGATCAGGGCTTTTAAATAACGTAACAAAAGAGGCAATTCTACTTGTTTGAGAACCAAATCGTAGATGGGATGAGCTTCACATGCAATATTTATGCACATTGTTCACCCCACACTGATTTTGCGCCTCTCTTAACTTCTTCGTGTCGATGGAGGAGATTTAGTGGGATAAAATTGGTTGTTTAAATTGTGTTTTGTAGGAGCGCGGCGCGAAGTCAATTGGGAGGCTGTGGGAGTGGTGTGCGGGGCCTCTCTCCCCTTGTACCAGCAGAGCGTTACCCACCTTCTAAGAAGGCTGAGACGAAGGCCGACGAGGGTGAGGAAGAAGGCGTCACAATAGGGCGGGGAATGGGACTGGGCACCTAAAGGGGACACTGTGTCATAAATTTGCGGTTATGAATTAGGGTGGAAGTGAGACAGACTCCAGGATTGAGTACGATTGTCTGGAGGGACGGAGAGCAATTGAGAAAACCAAAGCATTGGTGAATTTTTTTTTAGTTGATAAAATGACCATGTCCGGTTTAACGATCCGAGGATGCTTAAAATTGCAGTTTTATTATTTTATGACTTTAATGAAAAAATAATTAAAAGTTAGTGTTGATTTCCGAACATTTGAAGTAGTTCTGTTTCCTGACTTTTCATTTTGATATAATTAAAAATTCTAGCCTTTTTGTATGCCCTTTAGTTTTACGGCATTTGCGTCACATATGCACTCCTTGCGTTTCTCTCTGTAAAAATACAACTATTAGGGGTTTGGTCAACTTTAAACTCTCCCTTGTTGCAGGCTTTATTGAGACAAAACGTCGTACTTTGGTTTGTTGCACTGCTTTTAGCGTGCTTTCTATGCTCCTCATTTTGTTACCAAAAAAATCTCCCCCCACACCGACCATACCTTGTCGGTGGTGGTGGGTGAAGACATCTCGGCTCCGGAATCGTAGATTTCGCATGCGAATTCGTTAAACACCTTGTTCATGTGACTAATTGTGTGATTGGAGGTTCCTTTGGTGCTCCTCGTGCCCTTGACTGCGTGAATTGGCCTTCGGGTTGAGCTGAACTCTCACGTCTTCCCTTTGCCTTTTAAAAATACAAGCACTCCGATCTGCCTAATGCCTCCTTCTTCCTGATGGAAGGCTCCGGCGTGTTAGAGTTATTCGGTTTGCAAGTCTTTTGAAGATGTACCACATCGGGGATGATCATCTGCTTCAAGCAATTCAGGATTTTGTCCCCTCTTCTATGGTAGGACTTGTGGGCATCATAACTTATTTTTAATAATCTCAAACACCGGGAGGGGGGGTGAAGTGCGCTCATTTACAAACAAAGACTAACTCATCGCTACTAATACCGCCGTGGGTGCCACATTCATTAGTGGATGCCAATCAGCTCAGCAAGTTATGACTTCTCTTTATTTCATTTGTGCAGAAGTTAAAAGCGCCTCGTTTGATTGTCGTCGTTAAGCTGCAGTGCAAAATCTGCTTTTATTTCCAACACTTGATGAGTGAACATATCAGTCGTTGTGCTTATCTTCTCCTCTTTTAATCCCCTTCCGAGGCACCGATCCACTGCTCAAGGCTGAGGCACCAAAATTATTGTGAGATGGCACAGGTCCTAAGGTCGCAGGACCTGTCCGCTCAACAAAGTATGAAGGCTTTAATGGCTCATTTCGGAAAGTGTTAGGATGAGTTATACAAAAATAAAATGCATTGTAGCAGAACTCACTTGGAATGAGGTTTGCAATATGCGGTAAAACGCTGCTTCGAGTTCCAGAATTTATCCTGCACATAATATCCACTACCCACATTGTTCGGCACTAGGCGATCTCAAACTCAGACTCAGAGCATCCTACAAAAATGACACTTTAATTGAAGCTCTCTCATCTGCTCTTTGTTTGCTTCCTGATTGAATGTCTTAAAAGATAGACTTGCGTTTATTTGGACAAAAGAGTATTTATCAAAATCAGTATTTTGCTGACTCTGTCATTAAAATCAATCCCAATGCGACAAACTTGTGTGTTGACATGAGCTGTCAGCACACCGCTCAGAATGATCGCCAAATGATTTGGTACGATATTGTTGAGATTGATGTGAGACAATTCTACTTCGTGACTTCTTGATTCGCTTAATACAACTTAGCCGAAATTTCCAAAGCTAGTGATGTATGGTCGTGTATTGCAACGCTATCGCACCTACTCTCTATGCTAAGGAAAGCCAGATTTTTCAGAACTTTTGATTGTGTGACTTTGTGGAGCCCATTTAATATGCGACTTTGCTATAGATGTCAAAATTTTTTAACAATATCCTTAGAATTCATTTTACGCCCTTGACAGTGATTAAACGTTTTAGGCGATCTTTACAGCTGTCCCTCCGCAACAGACGTACAGTATTTTGATTGTTTTAGCACAATGACTCCCTGTTTGAGTTATGTGAGCATTTGCCTCAAAATATGCAGTTATGAGTCCAATTGATGTGATTTGAAGTAAATCGGTTTAAAGCTTCGAGGATCATACTTAGAACGCTCTACTAATAAAATATTAGTAGGTGTAACGTTTAAAATTGTATAGGCAGTAAAATTTCGAAGTCAGAGCCTTTAGACTTGGTCCATTTTGGTGCCCAATCAAAGGACATATTTAGTACAGCGACATGATGGCCTCAGATTGAGGTTCAAATAAGTAAGAGCACTGCAATACTCAAATTTGCTCCCACATGGGGTCGGTGTTTTGGGGCATTGTCTCGTTTCGCACAAATAGCTGCACAAGACACAAAAAAGTAGTCTGGTAAGTAGAGCTGAGTAAAAAACGCACTTAAAAACGCTACAAATAACTTTTCCAGTGATGCAATGTTTTACAAAGTCACTTAAACCGGCTTGTGCTACAAAGCAGTAATAATCAAATAACATGGCCCCCTGCAAAGGACTTGAGTTATGCACCTTCATTTTGGGATTTTAGTTTTCCATTATGTCAATGAGCCAATGTACACTTTATCACTTCAATGAGAATGCAGTCGAGTGCGATTTGACGCAGCGGCGAAAACAAAAGATTCGTGTCTTGAAATTTTTTTCACCCACATTACATAAATTGCTGCTGTAAATCTTACAATCTTGTAGGTTTAAAAAGAAACGTCGAATTTTTTCATACACTTAAAGACTACCTCCTTTTTGTAAAATTGGATGCAACATCTAAATTTTTTCAAATTGGAAACCAAAATTTTCTCTCTAAAACATCCTACGAATAAAAAACTAAATTAAAAAATTATTTGCAATATCTGCATGTTTTTACTGCGTGTGCCGATGAAAAAGAGCTGCAAAGATGTTCGGACAGGCACGAAATTGGAGATCCAAGTAGTTGCAAAGAGTCAAATATAAGTTGCTGAGACCGGGAAGATTTCTGGTGTCTATGTCGGCAGACCGGCTTTGATCTTCCTCCACTCCTCTTCACTCTACTCCGCTTCGCTCCTTCCCACCTTGCCCCGTCCTACTCCACCCCAAAGGAACGGGCGTGCGTTCGCGTTACTTTGACGCCGATTAGCTATTCACTTGGTGTGTGTAAGTGTATACGCGCATAAACTCAACACGGAACTCAAAAAGACCGCGCGGTATCAATCAGATTATATCATTCATCCGATGTGAGGAGGTGGGTGAGAGTCACCGCTTTAGAGCGGTTCGCTAAGTGAGGCGAAGGGGAGTTGGCTGCAACACCGCACCATACAGGCATCTCCGATTGTTCAAAACCGTGTTAAACGTGTGCGCCGAAATCAATTAATGTTAATAATACATATTTGCATTTTTTAGGTCAATTTTTTTGGATGCATGCTCATCTTTTGCACACTAAAATGGAGTAAATTTGATTCGTCCCAATTTTTTTAAATAGCCTATTGAGAGTCGTTTTGTCCTTAGTGCATGCGAAGTCTTTATTAATGCATGTTCTGCTGTATGCCTGTGAGAAATTGTTTTGTCAGCTAACACAAATCCAAAGAAAAATGGTTCGCCGTAAGAACTTCCTTAACTTTGCACCGGACATTGTTTTTCCCGACTTTCGAAAAGCACGTCGAAAGGAATGAATTGTTAATGCAACGCCTGAACCCTATGACATCCAATCAAGCTGGTCTGTCAGAAATTAATCTACCCTGTTATAAAACAGAACTTCTAACACCTTTTATCGTGTAACAAAGTGAAGTATCACGTGGTTGATTGGGTAGCATTTTGGCGAGCCGACCAGTGCCTCTACCACGCGTTCGCAGATTTCACTCACTGCTGCGTGCTACGTGAGACACAAACCCCACTTCGGACAAAAGCAGCCAACGCATTCACCAAACTCCGTGCACGCACACATGAAAGGATGCCGCCGGGAGAGGGCGAGAGAGAGAGAGAGAGAGAGGGAGAGATTGTAGCGCTAAAGCGACCCGACTTCAAATGGATGCAAAGTTATGCAACTGAGAACGCGTATTATTATGACGCGCGTGTGCTTTTGACTCATATTTTCCCGTCTGTAAAATACACAAAGGGATGGAGGGAAAGAGCTGGACTGAGTGGAAGGGGTTAGGATATAAGTGCAAAAAAGAACTCCCTCTGTCTCTCCAACTCCGTACAATATTCAATGCTTTTTACTAAACGCAGGGCTTAGGGAATTGTTATAAATTTGCCACTTGAACGGTCAATTCTGACCCTAAAATTGGCCGTTTGTAACCCTTAAAGTGCTAATTTGGGAGCAAGAGAATTTTGATGGCGAAGATTTTTATTATTTAAGCTTAATTGAAAATGGACTTCTACACCACTTAATTTGTTTTTTTTACTTTAAAATTATAAATGGCATTAATCGTTCCATGAAGACCTCTACTAGTGAGTGGCATTATTTTTACAACAATAAATTTACCCTCTGCTTCATCTACAGGCCTGAACTTGCAGGAGAGTGGGCGAACAACAGCAAAATTTGTGCTTCACTTGACAAAGGATGCCATGACCAAAAATAATTATTTTGCATTTAATAAAATCAAGTTCTAGTTAGGGCGAACTTTTCTGTAAACTGGA
>UYWX01020669.1:0-11052 GCA_900622495.1 Hydatigera taeniaeformis | reverse complement strand
CTCGAATCTTGAACTTACTTCTCTTGACCGGCGGTGAAGCACCCTCGATCCACACGTAAGTCTGTGATGAACACAACAAATTTGCGTCTTTAAATCTGCTACATTCAAACCTGAGATGTTCCCATGGCTGATTTTACATACCTAATGGAATGCAATTCATTAAGTTGGAAGTAAAATCTCAAAAAAGACCAAACCGAAAGCGGTATACAATCAGCTGCCCCATTGTTTAATAGGACGAGTTTTGCTGGTAATTACTGGCAAAAATTCTGCCGAGACTAGTCGACCCACGCCACCATTATTGAGGCACCGATAGTGTTTTTACATCGGGCTGGTACTACTACTTCACCTTAGTAAGCTTGATGTTAAAGTCTGTCCCCAAGCACAGTGCGACAGTGGCAGCTGATCGGTGTGATTGCAATGCCATTGACGCTTGTCCAGCTGCGAAGGGAAGTGTCAAAAATGCATCTAGCGATGCAGCTAAAATGGGTTTTAAATGCCTTTTTACTAAGGAAACAACAGGAGCCATAAAATCATCGTCAAAGGAATTGCTTTTTAAGGTCCCAGATGTTGATTTTAAATTTTTTTGTCCTGCAAAAGTCCTGCTCGCACTACTTAGTTGGGCGCAAATTCACTCCTCTGCTCGCCTAGTGGCGCTTCAGCTAAACCCGTGACGTCTTTTGACATTGACGCGATTTCCGAGGCGTTCAAGCATAAATGCCAAAAATTTTGCGCAAAAAATTATAACAATATCGAGACGTACGTGAGCAGCGCGCGATCTGATCAGATTGCGGTGGACTGTTCATTTTAACCAAAGCCTCTGCAGACATTCTGATCTGGATGATAAATGGGCAGCAAACATTTTTGGTCTACTTTTTTTCAAAATTTTGTGCATTAAAATAAAAAGAAACATTTTAAAGTGAAGTAAATCCAAATGCCGTGCATTGATTGCTTGATAATGCGTGGAGAGCGAGCAAGAAAGAAGCGGATGCAAGCACAAACACACACACACACACACACGTAATAATAAGGCGTGCGTGCGCTCTCAGTGGGTGTCGGCAGCCTTTGATCTTGTCCGTCCGGTTTTCCCCATTACATCTACACGTCAACCTCACAATTTCTTTGCAGCATCCCGATGTAGTATACTTAAACAAACAAGCACCTCCAAAAATAAATACCGAACTTTGGCCAAAAGTGGTGTGCTTCCCCCCCCCCCCCCCCCCGCCAAGGCCGGTGGGTGAAGTGGATTGGTGTTTTTCTTGTCAATTTTGCACAAAACAAACCGAATTCATATTCACGCTTTAACTATTTTAATAATGCAAACGATTTCAATTTTATTACAATGCCTAGATATCCGAGGTGTAAAAATAAACAATATTGTATAATGCTGGAAATTAATGAAATGCTTACAAACGGGGACATTTAGCACTGCTTTGCAAAAAGTTGCCTACATTTTGTAATTTAGTAACTCCAGAATTATCGTTTTATGCCCGCAGAAAAAGCAACGATAAACCGAGGAAACCTTTTTAGGTGCAACTTTAAAATTAATTAATGGTGGAAAAAAATAACCACTTTTTAAGTCCAGCAAAGGTGCTTTGGTCACACATCTAATGATTTCAAAAAACGATAGTCACTTCCATTTTTTTGCCTTTGAAGACGTAAAATGAGACTTTTGTGCAGGCAAGTAGCGGTACGGCTGAAATTGTGCATAAGGTAGAAGCTGGGACAAGTCTCCCACATGTAGGAAAATGTAGATGTGTGAATTTTGGTGGCTTCATATGCTACTTAAAAATCTTGTAAAAGTAGACCACTTCCACATCGAACAAGAAGGGTGCATTGACATTCGTTTATTTTTTTTCCCCACCTCCATGAAACACACACCAATGCATGGCCTTTTCAACGGTCTCGACTCCACCTCCCGACGCAAAGCTGTTGGGTGTACATATGTGAGATGTGAGTACTTTTTTTGCTTTTACTTTTTTATCCATTCACATTTAAGTCAATATTTATTCAGTCAAGTTCAAAAGGTTGTCTGGAATTGTAGTCGTGAGTGCTTTCGGGCTAAGAGACTTAAATAATTTTCACTTATCCCCTGTGGTTTCCTTTACCATTCACCAAAAAATTTGTGCCAAATTGGACTTGAAGTCTGCATGACGCTCATTGTCAGCACTAAATTTACCATCTGATGTGAGGAGAAGAGTCGTGATTAGAGCAACTTTTAGGCACTTTAGAGGATCTGTCTTGACACAAAGACGGATCCATGTCTGAAGCATTATCACCGCTGTGTGTTGATAAACAAAATTGGGATTTAAAATGCGTGCTTAAATATCATGCACGCATTGACTTAGTTATCACTGCCATGTGTAACCGAAATTGGGGTCAAAGGGAGCCACGGAGAACCATAAAGTGTTACACCACTGGGTTGTTTCCTTTATGGTCTATGCGCTGCCCAGGTAGCTGCAGGTGCCCTCACTTCTTTGGGAGGCCACCCAGAAACCAGCGTAAAGGATACCGTTTTTGGACTAGTTAAATGTAATGGATGAGACATTTTATCTTACTCACATTTGGTACCGAAGATGACCAACAAAGGCAGCAGTCAGCAAACACCGACTCTCACGCAATTATTAGCCTGAAGAGGGGCATAAAGACGTCTTAAAATATTATCTCTAACTGGATGTACTGTTTTGAGGCTTTTCGGCGTTCTTAATCGCATGTATACCTTTGCTTGATGGCACGTAGTTGTGCTGCAGAGGCACAAGTTTTGTCTGCTTTAGTAGAAGTTAAATACTGAAACAACAAAAGAGGAGGTGAAAGTTTGTCGATAACTTGTGGCAGGACTTGGTCGTGGGTAGCCATTACATGCAACATCATCATTCACATGTGATTGGGACAGTGGGAAGCCATAGGCATAACTGTTTCCCCACGGTGTGGTGCCTTTAGCTAAGCAACTGTTTTACACGAAAGTGAGGATCTTTCTCACTAAAACAGACCGCTAATAAACACTGCAACTTCTCTTTAAAAATGGTAATTTTATTATCATTTTACTCTACCGCAAATCCTTCTAAAAGCATTCGAAAAAATTGTAAACATGCAAATGATGTGTTTTGGAACAAGAAAATAGAGGAGGTGTTTAGCCTGGACAGACCTGCGGACGCTTTGATGGCACGACACGCTGAGGGGAGTGTCATCGCGCCATTGTTGCCTCGATTAGGCGCTGTACTTTACGAGATGCTAAACAAGGCAATAAGGCGTTTTCTATTGACAATGCGTACGAACCAAGTCGTCTGTACAAATTTCACATTTTAATTAGTCATGTGGTGCATTTATCAGATCAAAAAGTTTTAAATATTTTGCAAACGCAATACCAGATCAGTTCAATAATAAGGACGCAAAGCGGCCCGACAAGGGAAAGGGAATTGTATGATCCAGAAAGATAAGAAATGGTGAGAGATAGAGAGAAGGCAGGAGAGTCAGGGAGGCTTGGGCGAACCCACACACACACATACCTCCCTCTCATGGCCCGGCTACCAGTCCTTTGATGTTTGCCGCCTGCATTATTCCACACAAGCCCTGTTCCTAACTTTCCCAAGCAGAGCCAATACACACACACACACACAACAGGTTTTGTCAAGATTGGGCATGCTTTACTTCTGCGTGTCTGCGGACTTTTATGCCCTTTAAATGTATGTATTTTTTGTAAATTCTAAATAAGGCGCCTTTATCTCCTTTATAAACTAACCCTGTTGTAACTGCGTTGAATCAGCTGAGCAACTTTTCCGAGTGCCAAGATTTTCCACAGAAGCTTGGCTTTTTTATTGTACCAAATACGCAGTGGTATAAAGTTGTACAGGCCACGAAGCATATTTAAGCGCCAAACTGTACGACAAAGTTAGTTGTTTACTGTTGTATGCACTTTTTTATTCATTGCTGGCCTCTGGAAGACATGCGGTGCAGAAGCAGATGGCAAATCACCGGATTTCGATTTAATTTCGTACTACTCTGAAATAATTGTAATGCAATTACTATTTTTTATTAATATAACTAACTAATGCAATTCAATTTATTTGTCTAAAGCGAGCTTTTACATCGATGCCCGAATTCGAGCCACCTCGAGATTCTGCGTGAAAGGTAAAGTTGAGTCCTTAAAGTGATACTTAACTGTGGAGGCAACTATGCAGGAGTAGGCAAAAAGTTGTGAAGATTTATCATTAGTTGTACTACTAAACCAACTACTTAATTGGGGCAAATAGAGAAATTGTGTTGAAGCCCACCTTAGGGACACACAACGAATGCTAGAATTTCTGCGACTGGCCAACACGCGGCTATAAATCATCAACCCGCCTCTGTACTTTATTCCAAACGTATACTTAAGTCATCCCAGATCATTTTTTACAATGCCGTTTCTGTGTCCAAATCAAAATTATCACCTCATATGGTGTCACGCAAATTTAATGACCAAATGAGCAAGTTTACTTGAAGAGGGTTTACGGAGTACAATTGTGATGAGCACTTTGCCACCATCCACTGCTTAATTTGACGGAGTTTGAATGTGAAGCACACTGATCGGTGTTATACAGAAGTGGGACGGAAACAGAAGTCCCTTTCAGTGCACATTGCTATACCAACGTGAAGACAAAATTGTGTGCTAAAACTTATTTCCTCTTGTCTCTTTGTTATGACTTTTGGCTTCTTATTTAAAGGTGATACCAGTTATTCTAGTTTCAAATGCAATCATTAATGTCTGCAGTTTTTGAGCATGCTTTTATTAGCGCAAATTGGGGGCTGCGACGATGGACTTGTGGATGGTGATAAGGTCTGCACCAAGGGTACTGACTGCCATAGGTTTTGTTCACCCTCAGCCAGACGCACTGTGGCCAACTCACTCCAATCAGTGGAAACAATGGAAAGCGTTCTTCAACCGATACCTGCACTGGTAATCATCTAGGCTTGCAAACAAGGCGAATTCATTTATACCTTCTGATGTGTTTATCAAATCCTTGACTTTACAAGGTGCTACTTGCATTAATTAATCTCCTAATTGTTAATGAAACTTGCATTAGGTGATTTAGACTGGAAAAATCTTTGCTACTACATCCTGCATTTGCCGAATGGTAGACACATCCATATCTTAATGAACATACTACTGTGATGTTGGAAGTAGTGAAATACCAGGCAATGTGAATGTCAGGCACGTGCATTAAAAAGCCTTGAAAAAGGATAAGCTTGTGTACACTTATTAACCACATTTCGTGCATGCTTAAGACTACTCTGCATTTGTGCAACCTTAGAGTTCGTCTGAAACGCCTATGTAAGAAGAGGTCAATGGCCTGGGTGAAATAAAAAATCTCTCCCACTATTTTAAGTACAATAGAACTAAGATGTATTAGAAATTTAACCCTTCTATGGCTGTTCACAAATTAAAATTTACAGTTTATTACATTGAAACTTTAACAAATCAATCTTTATATAAATAAATGTGTTTATTAAGCATTTTACTTACTTGTATCATGGCGAATGTAGTATTTCTAAACTGAAAAGCTTGTGTCCCCGTACCTAGAAGGGAGTACGACTGTCTTCGACCTTATAATGCTCAATGTTGAATAAGGTGGAGGTCTCTATCGTTGACTACACAAAGCATCACTGATTCACCTTAAAAATAATTTACAAAATCCATTAAAGACTTTTTTGCATTTTTGCCATTAAATTTTAATAACCGATTGCCGCAATGGTCGTATTATTTAATCCTATTGAGCAGTGCCTTTGCCAGAAGCCAACCGCGCTTTATTTAAATTTTCACACTAACCATAAGACGCTAACAAATACGCTGTGTGAAAAATTCACGTTATGCGTTTGACTGAGAGCATTGAGAGAGAGAGAGAGAGAAAGAGAGAGAGAGAGTAAAATATGCACTTGACATACTCAGCACTATAGGAAGGTCCTGCTTGAATCCAGCTTAAGGTTGAGGGTAAGATTTTTGGACCACCAAGTCAGTAGGAGTAGCCCTGACAAGGGTCACACACGCCTAGTCAGAGCATCCCTCCTCACGGAAGAGCCGCCCTTCTCCCCGTGCATTGGCTTGGTCTGAAAAATGATGCACATTTAACGGAGTTACTTCGGAAGGCATCATTTAACTGCTTCACCTTGGTAGCACCTCCAAATGACTGTGAGGCTTGCGTGGAATGACTTTTCAGGTGACCAATAAGTGATCATTCCTTTAAGTTTACTTACTACTCCTTTAATTTACTTTTACAAATCAGGTATAGGGTAAGTAAAAGGCTGGATTTTTAGAGCTACTTAAGTCATACAAGCATAGACACACAGATGAACAAATTTTTTCCTTACCTTTAAATAAAACGTTGATTCGAGAGGCTATTTGCAACCACGCAAATGAAGGAGGGATAAAAATTCCGGTTATTGCTCCAAGCCTTTAAATCTTGCACCTGTTTAGGACTAAAATCAAACTTTTGAATAAAGACATTATTTATAATGAATTGGGACTGAAAAAGTTGGTTTCATGAACCTTCTTAAGACAAGTATCTGGGCGAGCTTATTGGAACTCCCTCCCACTAGTATTTTGTATCTTGAATTTTGTGTTTAACCTACTTCAAGACAAAAGGTTAAAAATGTGAACCACTTCAGGCTCAACCTCTCCTTGGCATCGTTTGTCTTATAATCACACAACTACGTTTAGAACTGCTAGGTGTTAAAGAACACCCTTCAAACGTCCACCGTCCAAATGGCGTAGACGACCCCCTATGTGCATCCTTATTATCCAACAATGTTGCCTCAAAGGAGCATCCTCTTGCAAAGTTAAGGTGCTTTGTATCCTCCAAGCACATTCTTAATGCTCCTTTTTGCATTCGCCTGTGATAACCACAGCCCTGACTAAGCCCACCTTCAATGGCATTAATTTGCCCGGTTTTAAGGCATTGTCCTCAATAAAGATCTTCATAAGTGGTGATCAATTTGACGAAAATAGTCTAGTTGTAAAATGTGACAGCAAAACGTCTTTCTGGATCCAGGGATACAGAGAAGTGCCTGGTTTTAAGTAACATGTACAAGCTTTTGCTTTTAAAGTCTGGCTTTGGGTCTTAATATGAGGCTTAGCTGTGTCTTTTAAATGACTCCAAAATAAAATCAAAAACTGCAGGCAACATGTTTGAGATTGGTGATTGCTAAATTTGTCTATTATTCTACGTCGCTTATTATTAAATTGCAAATTGTCCACTACTACTAGTATTATTACCAGTTATAGGATAATAAAATTGAGTCAAAAATCTTCATCATCTTCTTGCCATCGCTGAGGTGGGTGGTACAAGCTCTTTGGTTCTCAATAAGATTTCTTTTGCAACAAAAAAAACTGAGCATTCCTTAAGTAAATGCGATCTTTTACCTCTTGTTTCTGTCCAGGCGACCATCTGACTTCCCCCAACCCGGAACGAGAGCTTGGTCCCTCGTACCAAGGTAAAAGGTGGTAGTTAATAAGAAAAGAGAAGGGCGACTCTAGGCCCATTTTCCACTAATTGAGAAAGGGCATGGGATTGACAACGCCCTCCTCCGTCTCACACGATCTGGTGGTGGAGGAGGAGGCAGAGGAGGCGGAGGAGGAGGAGGAGGAGGCAGAGATGCTGCTCGCTTGCGTGGGCGTGGGTGTTGGCGCACGTGCGCACACAATCCAGGTTGTTTGCCGCTTGCTTGCTTGCTTGCCTGTGTGGGTGTTAGTGTCGGCGGCAGCGGCGGGATACATCAAAGCCGGACAGCCAATGGACAGCAGAGACGTCCGCCTCGTTCTCGTTCTCTCGCCAGCAGCAGTGATGGCGGTAGCGGCGATGGCGACAGCACAGCGCTCTCCGCTCACGCATCGGTCGGTCGGCCAGTCACTCCGCTCGAGCTGCGTCTTTCTGCGTCACGTCTTGATCACGTGCGGACTAGCACCATCCCGATAAGTATGTGACGTCTTATTCCATTCATTCTAACTGTAAAACTGTAACTTCTAAGCCACTTATACAAGTCTAAAACCCTACAACTCTCCACATCACCCATTGCTATAAACTCACAAATAATTTTACAACTTCACCTCAAACCGCATTACCATTAAGGGGAATAATTAAGAACGGCATTTTTTTCCTATGTGTGTATTACCCTACAGCACGATGAGAGTTGATTGTGTCAGAGGGTCGGAGCAAAAACAAAGAAAAATAATCGAGTTACATTGTCTACATGTGGTTTTGCAATTTATGAGACCCCAATGGAAGACAAGTCAGCAAACTCAGTGATTCCCATATTTTCCGTTGACTTAGAGTCCGAGTTTCGTGATCGCAGTTTATGCAAGCATTAATCTCCGGTTCCTCTAAGCGGCCTTTACTTGCGCCTCCGCCAAAAGTATAGACTATCATTTTAATTACAATCTAAAGCAATGTTTTTGCCTTTTTTCATAATTTGCTTTTTAAAGTAAAGAAAAAATTTGTGCATTTTTTCACGTTCATTAAAGTTATGCAGTTCTAAAATCCCTTGGTGTTAAAAAAAACCCTTTTCTTGAAGTTCATAAAATTACTAAAAGGGGACCGTCATTCCCCTGTCTTCTTCGCCAACCGGGAGGGATGAAGGCACACTGCACACAAGGATTTAAATAAGAAATTATGGACAGTTTCTTTTTTCCTTTAGCAAAGGGTAATAATGTGCACTCTTGGTTATTAAGATTCAAAACACGCATGTTGGATGTTGTGGGCAATTTTTTGCCTCGATTGGTCCGTTCCCTCCTGCTAATATCGCTGCAGATCGCGTCAACTAACTTGTAGGCAGTTTAGAACGTGTAAGAATATGCAGTTTATTCACCTAAACCGTACAGATCATTTGTTTACCACAAAAATTCCAACAATTGCCCAAAAGCCACACAATCCAGTAAACACGTCTACTCAGAATAGCTGCCCAGTCGTGGCATCACTTTGGTGGATGTCAGAAGCAACTAAAGCTTCATATATATTTTTTGTCCGGCAAAATATGCGCCAACAACTGTCATTTTTCGAGTAAGGTCCATTGGTTTTGTAAACAATTACGAGATGTCTTAATAAAAAGGCGCAGTGTTTTCTGCAGGTGATTAATCAAGCAACAAAACCGTTTGATCAAAGCTAGTCAACAAAGGACCCTTTTTGCCAAACTTTGGGATTGGATGGTCAACCCACAATAGCTGCTCTCGTGCAACAATGCTACAGTCCACAACATGCAATTTTTTTCTTTCAGTACCCCCTCCAAGTTAGCAGCAATGCACATGAGGGAAGATAAGTTATTCCCAAACAAATTAGGCAATCTGCCTAACTTCTCGTTAAGGTGCTTACTGACATCTTTGCAGTTTCGTGGGGCAAAAATTGTAAGCCCTGGATGTGCGTGCGTTCGTGAAGCATCTCCTTTTGCGAAACGTGTGAATTTTGAGAGATGGTTGATCAAATAGCCCATTTTCAATGGATAAACACAACGTAGAAGGTCTGTCAATTGCAATGCTGTTTATCGCAATTTGTTTGGAATCGCATTCACCAAAACTGCTATTCGCGGCACATTTAAAATTGGTTTATAGTTTATTTTCCATTAGCACTGCCAACTATTTTAAACCGTGGCAATTGTGCTAAAGTTGATTCATTACATCCACTGTTGCTATCGGATGCAGGGAGAAGGAAAAAGGCCTTTCTGTGAACTTATTTAACAATTCTCATGATGCCCATCACGCCTAGGGCTTAGCCAGGTCAAACGTATTTGCACACATTGCGATGGTTTGTGTTTCTGCGTCATAAACCACCTTGATAATCCGTTAGGGAAGCAATTATTCTGGTAAATAATGACAGTGACTTATTGTCCAGGTTATCGAAGTTTGATTTTTGTTTTTGCCCTATCAAGTGGGTGGCATTCGTCAGTCTCCCATTTTGGGCATTCAAGTAGTTAAAGCAGGCGTTGGTTATGGGTTGCTTCGAGACAAAGTAGAACCAGTCTTGAAGTCAAATTCTTGCGTAATTTTTGGGTCGAGAAACACGCCTCTGTCAGACAGGGAGCCAGACGTCTATACATAAATTTTTCCTTCCTCTGTTACCCTCCTCATCATCCTGTTCCTATTCCCACTGCCAAATTAGATGCGGCAAACAACTAGACCATACGTAGATAAACTACTGATTTCTTTCTGCATCAATGTGATGACCAGATTACAAAACTACAAAGCACAAAAAAGGTATTTGCTAACTTCAAATGGAAAAATTGGTAGCTTTTTTGTAAGTTTGGGAAATATTGTGTGAAGTATGTGAACCGGATAAAAGGAGTGCCAGTGGAGCCCACTCAGGTAGAAACAAGAAATGTTCTATCAGACACGGCTCCATAATTCTAATCGAAAAATACCAGCTTACTGCCGCTACCACCCTCCCCATAGCCTCTCCTCCACATACACACATTCATGGGAGAGCATGCAATAGAGGGTGTGTGTGTGTGTGTGTGCAAGCAAGGACCTTGCTCACTCCGATAAATCACCTAGAGAGGGAGTTAGGGAGCGAGGGTATGCGAGCACAGCGCATGCGCGCACTTAACGGACGGAAGCCCACTCTTCTCTATGTGTGTGTCGGTCCCTGTACGAGACTTCAAAAGCGTCGTGTCGCACCGCCGCCGTTTCCCGCCCGCCTGCACGCGCATACGCACGCACGCAATGCGTGCGTGCCCATCTCACACGCCCCATGCAAACCTACTCTGACCGCCATCTCCAGTGCCCCACGCTTTCTCCTAGCAGGTCTCAAACTAAACCTCATTCGTTTTTCTCATCAGTCAAATAGGTCGCCATGTTTTATTTTGTATCACGTTTAAAGAGCTGCAATGGAGATCACAGACATTGAATCGAGTGAAAACAAAGCCTTACATAAGTCTGCTCAAGTACCCTAAGAGGTGCTTAATTTAAATGTAACAACTTCGTGACAATAAATCACTTTTTAGCAATTTGCTTTTGCATTGTTAAAAGACCTTTTTGCTTACAATTTAAAACTATTAGCTCGAACAGACTTATTAAGGTGGAAGTGGGAGGAAGGAGAC
>UYWX01020668.1:0-21208 GCA_900622495.1 Hydatigera taeniaeformis | reverse complement strand
CTCCTCTCTTGAATTGTGCACGCACGAAAACTTTGTTCACCTTTCCTCGCCTCAGTCTTTGCGCTCATTTTTTAGTAGCATACGATAACAATTGTTTGAAAATGCTGTCGCTGTCGCTCACCATTTATTCTCTACAGATTAAGGGACTGGTAAAAAGCAGACCATTCATTTGTTTTACCGGTAGAATTTGTTCAATTTGGCTCCTCGAAAACCAGATTGGGATTTAAAACGTGGCGTGGAGAAGAAGCTAAAGAAGCTTGAACGAAGGACACAGCGTGTCATTGCCGAGATAATTCGTAAGTGCTGTAACTCTTTTTTATACCTTGGGCTATGGGCTCATGTTGTCTATCAGTGCTACAGCCCCATCCATCTTCACTAGCCTAACGTCAGTGATGTAGCAGAGCTTAGGCGTATGAACAAACGGCGTCGCGTATGAAAATAAAACGTTTAAAGGCCATGCAATGAGTATGATAGTTCCCTGGTCCATGACTACGGATTAACAATTCAAAACACCCATTACTGTATGACCGTGTTCGGGTTCATAAGTTACTGCCGCTGGACTGCAAAACATTATGAAATGTGCTCTTTGAATAACAGCGCTTGATGCGCTGATACGATCAATATGTGCTGCACATTTGAGGGCCAATTGGACATCTTTATCAACCAATAGCCACTGGAACAACCTTTAACATCTATTTCACAACTGGTAAAGTGACGGTAGTGTTTGAGGGTCAGCTGTCACTTATTTCGTTCTTTTTCCTTTTTTTGCTACTGCTATTCGGATTGTTGTCTCTTATTTAACTTGAATGATTATGCAACACTTGCTTTACCACCATTACTACCGCTACCCTTATCGTCCAATACGACTAGCCTCTCCGTCTAATAGCCACAGCCAATTCAACAGCCATAGTTTCCTTCTTGAATCGTTTTGTTAACCAACTTATTGCTCTTAACCGCAAGACATCGCAGGTAAAAATGCTCAAAACGCACCTTTACCAAGCTTTCTTTTTCACAGCCGATACTTCTCATTGACAGACGAAAAGATGGATTGAATGCTGCCATGAGCTGTTGCGCCTTAGCCATTCTGCATTCACATCAAAATTATTACAAGCTTTCAAACCCCTTAGTGGGTGTTGCATCCCAAACATGATCCATTACTTTGTCTTCTACATCACTGCCGTCTCACAAAAAATAACTTTATCTCATAGATTCGACTGCATCGATGAAGACCATGAATCAAAGTAGGAGTCTAGTCCATTTTCCAGCTAATGGCTAAAACAAGTACTATCCTCTGGAGAGTTTGGTAGTAAATGGAGATCTGCAACGAGTCTTCTGTCCCCTGTCGATTGGTAGAACAATTGCTGCTTTCTTGATAAGTTACCTTCCCCTGACATCAGTCCGAAATACATCACACTCCCTAAGTATGCGTACACTTTCGTAGACACACCCTCTCATTTCATTCCACCCCCTATTGGACATCTTCATGGCTAGCTAAACGCACCTGTCTGTGCGCCAGTCAAGTGGATAGCGGCCCTGATGTCACCTAGGTGCTTCTACGCATCAACCTATCATTAAAAAAATTTCCTCTGATGGAGATGTGAACAGGCCAGTGTATGCCTACAGACATACCGAGAAGACGTAGGACAAGGTAAATGTTTACAAGTGTCAAAAAAAATTTTCAATGAACTTATAATAAATAGATTCATTGGAAGTTTTGATCTCATACTGTTCTTACTTGCATTAGTGTGGAACCGAGTTATGACGAAGAGATTTAAGTTTCGTGAGGTAATTACGCTCTATGCTCGTCAATATTGTCATTGTAAGTAATTTCAAGCATGGACGTTGGGAGCAGGTGTGTTGTTGTAATAATATGAAGGCAGTCGAAATTCCCATAAGACATGCCCTTTTGTAATTTTTTTCCGTCTAGTTTACGTATGTTACGTTTCAAGGTACAGAAGGGAAGTGTGCAATTTCAGAGGAAAGATTCATTATACTACTTGGAGGTACTTTGCTTCCGTTTCGGTACACTTAAAGAACCATGATCAACGAAGGCGCAATTATTCAGTCATATCTTTTAATTACATAGCTAAAAGTGAAGGTAAAAACCTTGTTTTCATTTTCAGGCGAGCGACTGAGGGCATCTGAAAACTCTGTTGAGGATCCAGTGGAGTTCTAGGAGTACCCTTTTAATCCAATCTATAAACTTGTTTCAATCGATGTTTTGTATGACTTTGGTAACTGAATTTTAAACTGTCATGAATCAAAGGATTAGCTGACTATTAAGCGGACATTTGCCAGCGATTATCCATTCGGTTTGATGAGCACTTAAATCATAACATTGATTATTTGGCGGCACGATTTAATTTTAATAACACTACACCTTTGTCTTTGCCAATAGGCAATGTGCCATTAACGGCACAAATGTTTGTAACATATTCAGTGTCCACTTAACTCATAGGAGAAAACATATTGACTGTTCTTTAGCTTCATATGCATGTTACACCTCTTAGATTTACACAATGTGATGAAGTCTCGCCACTATGGAAAAACAATAAGGAGATTTGTTGCTGTGCATCATGTTATGCTATAGGAATGCACATTTTACCTTGGCAACTAAGGGGTGAAAACAACCGATGGCATGCGGTCTTGGGTGTGTTTGTGCACCTGTTTTGCTTGTGGTTACTTAGATGTTGGGCTTGGACCACCTTAGGCCTTTATTTGGTTTTTCAGTAGTTTGTAGTGCTCATGACCGCAGGGGTCGGTAGCCTGAAAAAGAAGATGAAGGTTGTGATGCTAAAGTACATTAATTGCTTTACTCACTCCCTTATTCTCTATTGCTCCGAATTTTCGAATGCACGAAACCATATTAAATGAGTTGAAGTTCTTCAGTAAAGGCAATGCAGAATGTTCTTTTTAAACGTTTAGCTGGATGAGAACATAAGGGTAGTTATTGGGCTTTTTCAAATGGTCTCAGCCGTAGTGTCTGTCAAAATGTTCCTTACCGTGCTTGACTCATAGGCAATAGCGTCGTAAATAATTTCATTTAAACTTTAGTGAAATCATGAGTCGACTCAGTAGTTCTGTTTCTTACCTCAAAGGAGTACCCATCGGGGCTCACTTTGTTCTTGCTTAGGTAAGCTGCAGGACAGTGACATTCGACCGATTTGGGAGTATATTCAATTCTGTAGTTAGTTTGGCCATCGAATGGACCACTGCGCAGGGGTTCTGTTGCAGGCTTGAGCAGTTCCACCTTGCATGCAAGCTTCGGCCCGAAGTCCACCTACGGAGAATTGTTGTTGTTGTATAGCTATAAGTCGAGCTACTTAACGATGGGAGTAGGTGCAAAGAATAAATTTCACCTGAGTTGTGGAAAGCGTTTCCATAGGCACAGCGGGTGGGCAGTAAAGGTGAACTGGTTTGATAACTTGTTTTTGCACATTCCAGTGCTTAAATTCAGTACCATAGACTGTGGTTCCGTCGAAGGGCTGCGGACACTTCAGACATTCGAGCATCATAATTGGTTCTGATTTGCACAATGGCAGCTATAAAACCAAGTAAGCATCAGTGGTCAATTTTTGCCACAACTTAAAACTCATTTTACGGGTGTCACTGAATTTGTTGCATCTAATAAAGTTAGCTTAATATACGCAGTTTGATTTCACTGATTTGTCAACATTACGAACTGCTTTCTCAGTTAAACATACAACAGGATAGTCGGTCCGATAAGTTGTTCCCTTTTCCATGGACCCCTCGGGTTTCTTGTATTCTTTACGAGGGTGTTTATAGGGTAGACAGAGTGGATGAGGGGTGTAGTCTACGCGATGAGTTGTGCTATGACTCATCGGATCCTTGGTATCAGGAAGATTATCCAGTGGCTTGAACGATTGTTGAAGGCCTAAATACGCGCGAAATTACCAAGCACACTGAAGGGCAATGCATGACAGTTGAAATTTGATGCATTAAGACATTTTCACACAAGCAAGGGATATTTACTGCACAAAAATTTGGCCAACAGTTTGATTAAAACATGATGAGGTGTGAATCAAATACTTGATATGATATGCAAAAGTTTCCCAGTTTGGTAGAAGCCTCACAGTGTGTAGAAACAAAGGAAATTCTCGGCAATAAAAACCCTGTATGATTCCAATCTCTTTCGACAAAGAATGAGTGAAAACGAGTTTACTAATATGAACCTAGCTCAGCCTAAGCAAAGATGGGTGCCACACCGTTAACAATGTCCACTAGCAATTTTTTGATATTAGCTGAAACAGAATGAAGGAAACTCACAAGATTTCTTCGGCGTGTAATCAGACTGGACCGTGGTAAGACCATTGAAAGGCACCTTAGATTTAATGGGGAGTTCCCTTTCCTTTGGTGGACGAAGTTGCAGTGGATGCGGTACGTAGTCTAAACGGTAGTTAGTCACAGTATCGAGAGGCGAATTCGGAACGACAAGCTCTGATTTGGGCTTGAAGTTTGCCCGCCTAGCTTCACATTTGGGGACATAGTCAGTGCGATAAGTCGGCAAACCCTCGAACGGTGTGTCCGGCGGCTTATAGGACTTATCCTTTCGGTGCTCCAGGGGTGGCAAATCCCATGGTCTGTAGTCACCTAGACAAATAAAATTGCCTGTAATCGTCTCAGCTTTTCTTTTGTTATGCTACCCAGTCCTATACGCTTTCTGAAATTTTGCTATTGGTAACGTAAAATTTGATGAATAGAAAGAATCGCGATCCAAATAATTATTACACTTTTGTATTTGTTGACTGAGCTACTCAAGATAGTGATAGGTCATAGTGGTGAGATAAGATTTAATAATCCTTGGAAGAATATTATATTTTGAGAACTGCTCTGAAAATGCTGCCCATACCATAAATAAATGCGTCAAGTTGTATTCATAGAGCCCATACTTCGTAGAAAGAAAAATAATTAACTTGAACAATTTCAGTTGCCAAAGTATCAATGAAGGGCTTGTCCAGCAAAGATGTTATGGCAGTGATTTTCAGAAAGTGCTCACTCCGATATGTTGGACTGCCGTCGAATTTCCCGGGGCATGAACACACGGAGGGAGGAGGACAGAGCTCTACTGGACAGGCTTGTTTGGGGGTATAGTCAAGGCGGTAGTTGGTTGTGTTGTCCAAAGGTGCTAAGGGGGGCTTATAGCCCTCTTTCTCGTGGCGCCACAGCGGGGACAACGGTTGTGGCTTATAATCTATGCGGTGGGTAGTCTGGTCTGACAAAGGCTCATCAGGGCACAGGAGCCCTGCCTCCGGCACGAACGCCTTGCGCAGGTCAAAGCAATGAGGACGGTAGTTTGCGCTATACTCCGACATTACACATGGTCCCCATGGTATCTGTTGCTTTACCTGGTGGGGACACCGATGACGTCTCATAGGGCGAAATAGAAAATAAGTAATTAATAATCACCACCTTCATTTTGGTTAAACTTAAACCATGGTACCTTTTGTTCACTTTCCAAACAGACTGTGCAGAACAGAGAATCAGGAACGGCAAAATTTTGCTATACATTAGATAACATGCTAATTACGCGAATATTCAAGAATTACGAAATATTTTACGTGTGTCTTTCCATTTAAAAATAAGTAAGGAGCAGCCGAAACACTTGCCTTTTGAATAAAAATCAACTTTAAAAGAAAATTTAATAAATCATTTAGGCCGAAGATAGCACAGACACGGATCCATGCTGTTTAGTACCATCATTTGTGATAACAGAGAAACGACGTTTCGTAAAGAGCACGTAAATGTACTCTCAACCGCTAACTCAAATAATTTAATATCAAACTGGGCTATTTACCAGCGTCCTTTAAGACGGAAAGTTGTTGGTTTAAATTGACAAAAAATGTTAACACAAGACGCAAGCACACATGCAAAAATCAAGACTATTCAGGTGTTACAGCCTCCTTTCAGTCGAGAAACATGGTTGTTACTAAAGCGGTAAACGAGACACACAATCGAAATACAGGAGAATCCACCACATCCTTCATAATTATTTTAGGTCAAATGAAGAGTTAAGGAGACATGCAGCATAAAAAACGTAAGAACTATTCATATTGGAAAATTTTACATAGTTATAAGCAAACACACGCCAAGCTACTGCGCAAATAGTTACTGCGTTCAGAGAAATGCTTGCGCAGCGTAGAGGATTTTCTAAGAATCAATAAAAAGGAAAGCCAGTAATAACACAACAAGATAAAGGCAATGTAAGCCTATTAGCATTAAAAATTATAAAATAAACGCATAAAAGATTCGCGACATTAATAAGGACACAGAATATCAGTCAAAATAGGCTACTCAGAAATGCCAAACTTGCTATCATGCTGTGTAAACTGTAACAACTCATTTAGCCATTACAGAGTGAGTGAGAAAAGTATTCTTCCATAAACAGTCTTCTTCTAGAAAGTAGCAGTATTCTCAGACTTAAGTGCCATGAACCAATAGGTTAGACGGTGATGTTAAGTGACAGCACAGAACGGTTAAATGTGAAGTGAATCAATTAACAAGTAACAAAACGGTTTCCAAAAAAAACTAGACGAGGCAAGAGACAGAGCTCACAGTACATGAGGCGATGACCAAAACACAGAGAGTTCAAGAGGATAATGAAAGCCTTAGCCCTGATAACATCTTCCAATATAAAATATCCACAACAGTATCATTAGATTAGGCCATTAAAGGTGTTCTCACCCACAAATGCAAACCTCACAAATGCAAGGTTTCTTCATAAATGGCTTGTCAGCATGAGTCACTTTGCATGGATTGTTAACGGGACCCATTGCCCACGATAATGAATTACAGAGCTCTCGTATAACGCGGGACTGCAATCCATCCGATTGCTCACTCCCGTATATCGTACTAAACCTCAGTTGTATCTTAGCCTCGAAAATAGAAATAATTGGCATCGAAAATTAATGAGTCCTACCTATATTTTCAAAATTTAGTTTTACCTATAATCAAAAGGTAGCCCTGATAAATCACATTTTAGTTTTGGAGATATTATTATGCTCAAAACCAAAGGTGATGCACCCAAACTTTGCCAGTTTGTGTACAAAGGATGTGTATTGCTGTATTAACAATGCACATTCTTGCGGAATGACTACTTGTCTAGATGGATTTTGCACAGCATCTGTTTCGGTTTATTTCGTCCTGGGCATTTCCGAGACTTAATTTGGCTATAAGCCAAGTTAAAACCTATAACTTGGAAATCGATCTGGTAAGTAAAAATCTCTTTGACCCTCTTGAATAAATCTGTTCCATCTAAAACTTACCAATGGTATACTAGTTCGATCCCCTTTGTGGGTTATTGGCTTTTGCACTCATCGGTTAAGTTTAGCCTTCAAGCGTACTGTGCGGTTTGTGTGTTACAATATGGCTTTTGGTGCCCTCAAGAAACTACTTGTGAATTCCTCAAAATTACTACAATTTCGTCGCAGCTTTAACCTTCCAGAATACCAGAGTAAAATCTTAATGAATGAGTATGATCTCGCTGTGCAGGATTTTCGCATAGCATCTTCTGTTGAGGAAGCCGAGCGCATTGTCGCTGCCTTTAAAGTGTGTTGATGGTTACCTAACATTTTGTAAACGTAGCCAAACTTGTACGTCCTCAAGGCTCAAGTTCAAGTGGGAGGTAGGAAGTTAGGCCATTTTTCTTCTGGCGGCGGCAGTGGCATCCAATTCACCAATGATCCTCAAGAAGTTCCGATCATTGTTTCCAAGATGATAGGAAACCGCTTAGTAACAAAGCAAACAACCCCTGACGGGGTGGTTGTAAATACTGTATGCCTTTTTCTGCTTTCATTGTTTTTCTTTAATCTTCTTATGAGTCTCTTATCATGCAGGTCATGATCGCTGATGCTGTGGACTTGAAGAAAGAGCGTTATCTAGCAATTCTCTTAGACCGAGAAGCTTGCTGTCCTGTTGTTATTACTTCTATTGAGGGTGGCGTTAACATCGAAGATGTTGCCCGCGCAAGCCCTGATTCAATAAGGCAGGAATTTATTGACTTGCAGGAAGGGATGACTGGTATGGTTTCTAGTTTTTGACATTGTTGCAGATGCTAAATCTGGGAGCATTGCGTGTTCCCTTGGCTTTAATCATGGTTCTTCACAGCACACTTTCATGTGCTCTCAACTGAAAAACCTGTATAACCTGTTTGTGGATCTCGATTGCCTTCAAGTATGGCCTGGCTAGATTTTATTTTTCGATAGCATTAAAAATGCATATTATATTGGGTTTATCATGAAATTAATCTTTGTTACACGTGCTTTTACATAACATGGTCAGGTTGAAATCAATCCACTCGGTGAGAGAGAGGATGGTTCTCTGGTAAACATGGATGCAAAATTTTCGTTTGACAATAATGCAGTGTATCGTCAGCCACGAGTGGCAGCATTAGCGGCGCAATCGCGTAAACTGGACGTGGAGGCGGCAGGAGAACACTCGTTGCTGGCGCTGGAGACCAGTGCCGACGCCCATGGACTCAACTACATCGGTCTGCCCGATGGAACCATCGGTTGCATGGTAAACGGAGCGGGACTCGCCATGGCAACTCTTGACCTCCTTTCTCTCCATCATGGCAGGGCCGCTAACTTTCTTGATCTTGGAGGCAAAGCTTCACAGACCGACGTTGAGTTTGCTCTTCAGACTCTTACTGGTATGTTTGTCTTCTTCGGTGTTGCCTTATTTCCGCCGATTTTCCCGCCCCCTTACTTTATGTAGACTTAGTGTTGCAAAATTGATAGTGGACTGTAAAGCTCCCAGTTCCTCAAAAATGAATTCTTATTATGTCGATCCATACCCTTTCTGATAAGTTTCTATAATGTTGTATTAATCAGGAGGATTGTAATTGATTAAAGCATGTGTAGAAGAATCTGCGCGATGGGATTGGAGAGTCAAAAAAATATTATGGCTATTTTGTCCATGGGTAATGCGACATTCATTGCAAACTTGGGTGATGTGATGGGGTAAGCGAGATTCTCAAGGTTGCCTAAATAGCTCAAATCCAACTGCTCTGTGTGCGTTGTGATGTGATTTCTCCACAAAAGGATTTATTCAAACGGTTGTTTGACCCATGGGAAAAGTTCCACTCTAGCTTCCTTGCACAGCAAAGCGTAATATGTGTTTAACCTCCTTAAGTTGAATCTGTTTGTGATTTTCTTATATCAAGCAGCGAAAATTCACTACATTTCATGTCCGAGTTATTTTTGATCAGGTCTTTACGAAAACAACTTTGTTTAGACTCCACTGTGTATGCAAAAACTTTTGGGTGCAATCCATTCACGAACGAAAGTGCTGTGAAGTGCACTTGCCTCAGGCGGCGTCCAGATTATGCTATTTCCACCTCTCGCAGACACTACGTGCTCTGACCACAATGCTGGTTTCCCGCTCGATCATTCCTTCTCATTATTAATCGTGATATTTTCCTGTCACACATGTCTCTCAAGTGTGCTATTTAATTCCTTGCTTGATTTTCTGGTTCAAGATATAGTGCATCCCCTTGTTCTACCGCTAATCACCATTTCAGTTCATCTTTCCCACTGTGATTTGATCCATACCCTACTTGTAGGAACCATTAAACCATTGCCTGGTATGTCAGTAGTTGTTCATACACTAACCGAATGCACACATTTCACTCAAACTAGCTGCTTGCGTAAGTTCAATAGCGTGTCTTGACAATGTTAATTTGTCTGTCCCCACACTCTGTCACCAGTTTGCGTAGGTCGCAAGGTTATTCCCGTCTCGCGAAATGCCGGGTCTCTTTTCGTATGTTTGTGTTCAACTGTAATGAACCTCAACGATAGTGACTGTGTCCAATCCACGCAGTAAAATTTCTGCCCAATAGTTGCTGACGCTTGTGTCCCTTTTATGCGACCGAAGCTGACAATCGAGTGAAGTGCATATTGATCAACATCTTTGGAGGCATCGTGAATTGTCGAATGGTGGCGGAGGGCATAGTGGCGGCGTGTCTTCGGCAGAAGCCGCAGGTACCCCTCGTGGTACGCCTGGAGGGCACAAATTCAATGGAAGGACGCGAGGTCCTGCGCGCCGCCGGACTCGGCATTCACATCGCCAAAGACATGGAAGAGGCTGCCGATATGGCCTGCGAAATCGCACAGTAGACCCCTTCGGGTAATCAACGTCATCCAGTTAGCAGCCCTCCCTGCGCCAGTCGATTACTACTTGTATAAAGGCCTCATAGTGAACCACTTTTTAAAAACAGTGGACATATATTCGCTCTTTTGTGCAGTATGGAAGACCTTGAAGGCGATTATTTGTACGACGTTACGAAATAGATTTTTCAATCCTAAGAATTACGAGTTGGACAAGTCCAAATGGGCACGGATATCAGATTTCAAGGGGACTGGTAGTTATGCATTTTCTTGACACATCGTCAATACAATCACTATGGTTTAGTATAACTGATGATTATTGCGATGACTTGATGCATGGGGAAATATTCGATAGTTTCGGCGCACTAATTTAAACAGGGATAAGGGTATGACACTGGAGTATATGCATTTAGGGAAAGCATCAAGCCCAACGGATATGTAAAGACGGTCTATAAAGGAAGTCATGTAGTACAGGAAATACCAAGCAAGCCGTTCAGAAAGTCAATCAGAAGTGAACCATTGCCTCTGTGAAAGGGGATGAGGCCAACACTTTCGGGTTTGGTCGACGCACCTAGCAGAACTGGTTCGCCTTCCCGTAGGACTTCATTCTGCCGTAAGTGGAGAACAGATGCAACTTACTAGAAGTAACAAGTGGGCATGTGTTCTCGAGAAATGCGGAGAACAGATACTCCTTGAGCACAATACTGGGGAAATATGTGCAATTCAACAAAAAGCCTTGAGACATCGTGGAAGAGAACAGTATTTGTGCAACAAAGGGGGTTACCTCACAAACTCACTTGACATTCCAAAAATGGCGCCTGCTTTCCAGTGGAAACAAATTCGTAGAGGTACTTCACTGGCGAAACAAATGCGTGTTTCCCCTCATGTAGGGTGAAAGCAAGCTCTCGTTGGTGATTATCCATCAAATTCTCATTGATAACGATGATAAGCTTCCGTAAACCGGGAGGAGAAAGCGCTTCCATACAGGAACCCGCTCCTCCATGACTAATTACCAGAGATGAAGCAGAAAAAATTGGATCCAAATTCATTCGATAGCGAAAGGCATCAACTTCCAGGGGACTACCGGAGAGGGACGGTTCAACGGTGCCGCTCCCGTATTGTATGAATAGTTTCCGATATCCCAAATCCCAAAGAGCTTGATGGAATTTTTTAGCGTTTATTACTTGAATCAATTCATCAAAAGAGGTAGTTCCCACGGTTACAAAGACGGCCATGCTTGTCAATCACTCTCAAATCGCTTTCCTCGAAGACGAGTGCGTTTATCAAGCTAAGAGATGAATTCTAAGAAAAGCTTACAATTTCAGCTCGACAACGGTCAAAATTGTGCCTGGCGATTGTGCACTCCTTAGGGAAATTGTCTTCATTCAAGCAATCCCGGGGAGTTTTCCTTAACTAATGCAGTTAGGAAAATGGCGGTGGCAAAACAACCTTTTGACAACAATCACTCTTCAGCAAGCAGAGGAGAAGCTCAACTTTTTGATCTTCGCAAGTACCTCTATACTTCCTCTCGCGCATGCACCAAGAGAACGGCGTCACAACAAAATACCCAGTCACCAATGGAGAAACGCAGATGCCCCAAGAGCAGCTACATTATTTAAATGTTTTCAAGTGAGTGTATATAACCCAGCTCAGCTACTATGATGACAATAAGAATTTAGAAACATTTTGTTTAATAAATAGTGGGAAATTTTATGAAACGCACATCTCTTTAGACGCTAAATTCAATGGATGATCGATTGCAATATTCACGATGTGGAAAATAATAAAATTGGCGAAACGCTGAAAATACCTACGAAGATTGCGAGTGCCAACTGCGCTGTTATGCGTAGGGCAACCATGGCAGAGGAAAATAACAACCATAAAACCTTAAAATATTAGTAAATAGTGATGTTGAACGTGCAAGAAAGACCCCATATTACTCGATTACTGTGATACTTTGGTTATATGTATATGACTTTATCTATATGATCGCCTGGTTTCTGGTCCTTACGTTAAGTTTTGCCTGGCCCTTCTACGAGTGGAGTGGACTTTGTGCCACATGTAGCGTCCCGATACTTTTTATAGGGTGAAAGAAGGCAGTAAGTGAGGCTGGATACATGTATTTTGAAGAAAACAGAACAAATGGACCTAAGCATGGCCCAAAGATTAGCCTACGCCAAAAGCCAGGTGGTCGTATAAACAAGACATTACAGTACGCTCAGGATCAATTACTTTGTTCCTCTTGGAATACTTGAACCCAGCCCCACTTATTGCTTTTTCGACCCGATGGAAAGTCTCAAGGCGCTACAATATGACTGTATATCTAATTTCGTGACAGCCTGATATCCAGCGGGACTTTGGTATTTGTTTTGTTTTTGCAAGTGTGGGCTGACATTCAAGTCATTTAAGGAACCTATTGCTTCTTCTTTTCTAAAAAAACACGCATTCTGCTTCATCCTATTCGTTATTCTATTTATTGGGAAGTCTCAGAATGCCATACTAATGGCAACGGAAAGCACTGTTAAAGTAGCGCCACGGCACTTTCTTATAGTTGGAAAACAACAGGCTAGGCGGAATGTAATACTTTCTCTGTGTGGTTGCCTGATGTCTGGCGGATAATTTAAGATTTATCTCGCCCTTGTACGCGTGGACTGGCCTTCAGGCCAAGCTCAGATCTAGGTCTTTTGGTCAATCTGAAATCATGTATTCAGCTCCACTTACTGCCTTCTCCTACCCTGTGTAAGATCTTAGGTCTCCATAGAGAGTACATGTGTTCCATGCTAAGTGGATGGGTTGCATTCTTGGCATGGAGTGAAGACTGGCCCATGCGCACAGAGCAAGGAAAGCACCAAATTAACGACCTGATTATAGATATTTGCACAATTAGGTATTTAAATGGTGAGGTGAATCTATCAGCTTTTCGATAATTGCCAGATAGAACAAAAATATGGTCTTTAGCCTGAACTGAAGACCACTACACAGACACCACACCTAATTGAATAATAAAGCACTCGATAGGCATACAGGTGATTTTACGAACGAAACCTAAAACTGGTAGTCAAATGGTTACCACTCGCATGGGCATTCAAGCAGATAAATAGTAAAGACAATAGAAGATTGCCTAATTTAAACGTGGTCCTCGTAGCAAATGACACTCCTGACTCTTACTAAGCTACTTGGCTCAAGGTAGCCAGTTGAATAAATTGGGTGGGAAGGGCATGGATAACACACTTGTTTTGTTGGCCGACGTCAAAACAAACCCATAATCATGTTACGTGACCATTTAAACACACACTATGTCTAGACTAGCCTGGTCTCCATTTATTATTATTAAAAGAACTGGATTGACGAGAATGATTCTTCAAGGTTTAGTCGCTCTGTTCTATATGCAACTTAAGAAGTGAGTTATTTTTTGGTGGTTTTTGCGTGGCTTATTCAAAAGCGTTTTCGTACGTCATCTCTTGTGGCCTTGTTTTGGGCTTGAATGGGTAGATACCTTTGGTGAATGCACTCGTTGGCCCTGCTTTTGGCTCCTTAAGTTTCGCCATCGTTTACAAATAAGAGTCGTTAATGTGATGATATAAATTAGTAGTCGAGTTCTCCTGTTCTTTACTATTAAATGATGACGTTTTAACTTTTGGTGCCTAGTTGTGGTTTCGCCTATCGAAATCTCTTTGACTTGTAATTGTTTTCTGCACGTGCATCACTGATTTTGGCGTATACTCGTTTTTTCTTCGCACATCACTTATTACTCCACATTTGTAAATGTCGTTTTTGATTTTGCTGCAAACAATAATGGTGCTACTGTGTCTTTGACTCCTTGCTTTGACAGATGATGTCAGATGGATTTCCAAATCCTGTGGAGTGCTTCCGTACACCCTTCCAGACGCAGTTAATAAATGTTGAACCTTCTGTACGTTCAATTTTTTTCTTTTTTATAGTTATCAATGCTTCTTTTCTGACGTTTTTCAATGTTTTCATCAGCCTCTTTCCGCTCCTGATGAGACGCTCATCAGTGCAAATAAGCAAGCCTATGTTAACAACAATGGTTTTTCTACAAATTCTGCTGCGCAAGAAGTTGTTTCTTCACAGAAAGCTCTTCTGGAAAATCAGTTCTCCCGTAATTCTTCTCAACTTTCTCTGTTTTATTAGGTTTTAAGTTGCAGGATCTATATGTTTTTTCCTTTATAGCTGTTCAATCTGTCGTCCGTGCTCCTCCTCCTTCTGATGCCTTTCCTTTGAACTTGTCCACCTCTTTCACAATAAAAACTCCTTATTTAAACCAAGCTCAAGAACAAGACCAGCAGCAGCAGCAGCAGCAGCAGCCAAAGTGTTGTGCTTTCCAAACAGCTGAAAACTCTTTCGCGGTAGAAGTGAGCACATCCAACTCATCTCAAGCAGAGCATACTTTCGGTCCAGGCGCACTTTCTTTATCTAGTTGGGCACATTTCAATCCTGAATTTCAACAATATCATCCATCCATGCCTAACCAACAGCAGAATTCTCCACTGCCTCAAAATCAAAAAGTAGCACCTGGTATTCATCCTCTCAACTCCTATGTTTCGCCTCATGAACTTCCGACCTCTGCGCTCCATTGCTCAATAGCGCCTCATACTAACGTACAGCATGGTGACTTTCAGAATTTTTCAACTTCGTCTGCTACTGAGTTATTGTCTTCTTTTCCATCCCTGCGTGCGTCTCCTTCAGAAGCTGTTGCAGGCTCATTACAATCTCATTGGTCTTCACAGCCTTGTTCTTCATCAACGGCATCACAATCCCGGCAGCAGTATTTTTCGTCGTCACAAGAGTCTTCTGCAAACCAATCGCTTTCATTAAGTCTCCAAGCATCTCGACTCGAGAATATGTCACCTACTCACTCTTGCCCATCTTCGCGGTCCCAGAATCAAGCTTTAGCTCTTTCTGGGCACTCAGCTTATTCACAGTCCACAAATTCGGATCACTTACAATTGTCCTCACAACCAAGACACTTGAAGACGATGCAAAGGTCTCGAGCCATTACTGCACAGCTTGTGAAGGGAAATGACCGATTTGGTTATTTGTCTCAACAACACTCCACCGATAGAATGCCTGGTGCAGTTCTTTCCGCTGAAGAATGGAATGCACTTAACGGTGCAGTCAGTTTGCTGCACGATTCTAACTTCCTACCCAGCGATGGACCAGAAAAGCCACGATGTCCTAATTTATCAACACAGGCAAGTGTTTGTGGCAGTAATCTACCTAAAATTATGAATGAATCGTTGCTTTGCATTGCCTAATCCTTTTAATTCGGTTGTACTAATGCTGGCTGTTATTGCAAGATTTATTCCAGGCTTGTGCGAGGAAAAATTCCTTGGTCATTTTTCCATAGAAATTTTTGAAGTTCTAGCAGTCCAAGCGTTCATATATGAAGGGTAGGACTTTTAAGCAATGATGATTTGATTTTCGAGGCCTGACTGTTTCATACATTGTCACCTTGACCTGCAGTCTCACCTACTTTTAGGTAAATTGCCATCCAGACTACATGCGATGCACTTTGACCACAGTGCCAGTCACGAGCAAGTTGCAGTCCAGGTGTCGTTTGCCTCTGGGACTTCTGGTGCATCCGTTTCGCGATGTGAGTGACTTACCCGTCATTCAGCCTTCGGTGATTGTGCGTTGTCGATCCTGTCGCACATATATAAACCCTTTTGTCAAATTTATTGACAATGGACGTCGCTGGCGCTGTCCTGTATGCTTGCTGTCGAACATAGTGCCGGACGACTTCTTTTTTGATCCTGCCACTCAGACATACGGAGATCCGTCACGTCGGCCGGAGATCCGCTCTGCCACTGTAGAGTTTATCGCGCCTTCGGAGTACATGTTGCGTCCTCCACAGGCAGCTACCTACGTCTTTTGTCTGGAGGTCTCACGAGCCGCCGTGACCACAGGTTATCTCGATCTTGTTTGTGATTTGATTGCAGATCAGCTCATAAAAATGCCTGGTGGTTCACGACGACAGGTCGCCATCCTTACCTTTGATTCTGGTGTGCAGTTTTACGTTCTTTCAGGTTAGTTGGAATCATTTATTCCCTTTTACACTATTTGCTGTAACTATGTTTATCAAGCCTCAAACCACTTTCTTCAGTCTGTTTTACGTCAATAATTTTGTTTTCAAACTTGATAATATTATTTCACTGCTTGTGGCTGATTTTCCTTTCTGTTTTACTCCTAGGAAAGAAAATGCGAATGGTTATTTGTCAGGATCTCTCCGAGGTCTTTTTACCTGATCTGAATGGTATGGTAAATAGAATCAACGACTGTGCAGAGCCGATCATCGATCTCCTTCGTCAGCTCCCAAGCGAGTTTGCCAACACCCAGGAAACTTCGAACTGTCTCGGTTTTGTTCTTCAAGTTGGTCTTCTCTGTTCCTTTTGAAACGCAAGATTCACTTGTTTACTATTAAGCAACCACTAAAGCATCTGATTTGCACACGCAGACATGTAGGATGCGCCTTGTTGTAGTAGTTTATTATTATCATAGGTTGTGTTAATGGGGGTCAAATCATTCACTGATTTACATTATTAATTTATAAATTTTCACCAATTTTGTTGCTTTGTGAATGTCTAATATTCGTATTTTTATACATTTCTCCTTCACATGCGGCATATCTACTAATCCAATACACAGAGTACCAAAATTGTCGTTTCTGTTAAATGTACTTGGGTTTCAGCATTTGGAAACTTAAAAGTAGAAGTTAAACAAAAGTGTTTCTACTCTGTAAGTAAAGGCCGTTCCATATGGTTTATTTTGCTATCAGAGCTCGGAACTGTGCGTGTGGCGTTTACTAGCTTACAGAACTGATCCTCTACGCTATTTTGAAAACTACAAATTATCACTACCTTGATGGGAGGTCTGCGATGTGTCATTGGCACTCATTTTGATCTGTAACTCAACACAGTACCGCGCGTGGTGCGGTTTCTCTCTGTGGGTATTTTGGCATGAACTTGGTTACACGCATCAATGAAGATTATATAAGGCTTAACTTCTACATTTACATACATGCTTTCATGATGTTCTTCTGGTCAACCTCAACCATTTGTTGGTGCTTTTGAGGGATCGTTTATTACACAGGAAATTCTCTCTCGGCTGAAGGCCTTGTGCAAATCATTTGGGATTATGAGCCTTTCAATACTTCGTGTACTCAACTTTATTAACTTTTGCCTTCTGCAGCATCCCATAATAGAGGCGGTTTAGTATGCACTACAATTGGGGGTCTCCCCTCTAGATACATATGGTTAGGCTTCTTTGGAATCCTTAGGCGTGAAAGCCGCTGTCACGTATATAGCCCGTTGCAGTATCGTTTCGATAAGCCCGTCCCTATTGATATGGTGTCGCTCTTTTGATATTTGTTGAAAATACCAACCAGCAGGTGCAATTTTCTTTTTTATACGTGTTTGTTCTGAAATTTGTTTTTTTATGTTCCATATCTGACTGCTTTTTTCACCTTGGTTACTCTTCCCACTTCAGATAGCATTAAAACTTATTGGTGGCAGTGGTGGTCGTGTAACAGTATTCAACGTTAGTATCCCCTCTGTGGGACCAGGTGCGTTGGAATGCCGGGAAACACTTGAAGATCTCACCAAACCTGAAGCGGAACATCTTCGCCCGGCATCCGATTTCTATCGAACTATAGCTCTAGATTTTGTGGCAGCTCAGGTGAGCTATCTTCTCATAAAGCCTCCTTATTTGCGATACTATGTATGGGTCAATATATGTCACGATGTTTCGATGTTTTCACTGGACACAAGTCCATTTCTGTATTTTTACTTCGGCAGATTTCGGTTGATTTGTTTATGTTAAACTCCAACTACTGCGATATCGCGACTATCTCAGGCGTAGCGCGCTTTTCTGGAGGAGGAGTGTACCACTATCCCAACTTCCACTATGACTCTGACGAAACTAGACAGCCGATTGGGAAGGGTAATACGGATGCTTGGCAAAAGCAGAGAAAGGTGGCTTCACACGAGTCGTGTGACTATGTGGAGGTCGAGAGTCTCCACAGGGATCTTCTGCGTTATCTAACGAGGAAGATTGGGTTTGAGGCTGTTCTCCGCCTACGCTGCACACGAGGTCTTGCTGTTCAGGTGGCGTTCATGTTAGCTTATTGGCTTCATCTGTTACTTGAATTAAAGTAGGATTCTTGCCCATTTTTGTTCTAGTCGTGTAAACGTCGCTTTAACCAGGCTATTTCTATTGGTATTTGTGATCGAAGGATAAGGACTTACGAATAATCCCCATAAATTCTTTTGTTGGCTAGCGCTTCTCACTTTCTATCGTTTTGTTCCACTCTCTCAAGCGCGAAACACTATCTCGAAGGTGTCACCTGCATTAATTACCATTGCCTATTAATATATGGTTCGAGCATTTAAAATTTCTTCTTTCAGAACTTCTATGGGAACTTTTTCATGCGATCGGTTGACCTCTTAACCTTGCCGATCGTCAATCCAGATGCAGGCTACGCCATGCAGTTGGAAATAAATGAAAGGCTGGATAGTTTCTCAACAGTTATTTTTCAGGTTTGTTGTTTTGCTTCCCTTATTTTGGAGCGTTCTCATTGTTGAGATGTAAAATTCGTCAATCTCTTTCATTCGCTTTGTTAATGTGTGAAGCCAAAAGTAGTTACATACTTTTTTCAGCAAGCATAGCATCCAAAGCTGCACGTTTTTATTTAAACGATTTATGTCGTGTAAAGGGTGTTCGACATATGGTTAGTAAACCTACTACATAACGGCAGAAGTCAGTTTGGTTCGTTGATTTATGGTGTTGCTTCGCTTTCTTTCATACTGCCATTTTTGATAGGCAGCGTTGTTGTATACCTCGGCTTTTGGAGATCGTCGAATTCGTGTGCACACATTATGTCTCCCAGTGACTGATTCACCGGAAGCTATCTTCAACCACGCAGATGAGGGCGCCGTGGCCTGTTTGGTAGCTAAGATGGCGGCAGCGCGTACCATCTCCTCGGGCTTGAGTAACGCTCGTGAGGCTCTCACTACGGTGATGGGAGACATTCTTTCTGCTTACCAAAACGAGCGCACTCCAGGCATGTCGGGCTCCTCCCCTTCCGATATCTGTCCCATTTCTCTCCGCCTCCTCCCCTCTTACCTGTGTGGCGCGTTGCGCTTCGCGGCCTTCAGGAATCACATTTCCACCTCACTGGATGTTCGCTCTGGGGCGCTAGAGTTGCTCATTGGTGCTTCCACGCACCGCATGCTCCCCCTCATATATCCACGCTTGTACGCCGTCAACTCATTCATAACCGAGTCTGCCTGTGGCAAGAGCACCCTTGCGCAAAAGGTTGCTTCTCTCTCTCTAAAAGACGAGCCCTGTGTCCCTCTGCCGTGCCTACCTTTGACTGGAAAGTCAATCACGCGCGACGGTATCTTCCTTCTTGATACAGGTAGTTTGATTCTTCTGCTTGTGGGCTATGGCATTCCAGCAGCGGACCTGCAGTCCCTAATCGGCTACTCCACCATCGATGAGTTGACGGTTGAAAAGTCGTTAACAAAATTGGCTGATTTACCGGACGGAGAGAAACCACCACCACCCAGAAGGCGTCTCCAGGCCCTTATTAAATTCATCCAGCGCGACCGATCACTTGGAACTGCACTTATTTTAATTAGGCATGATGTGCCGGAGCCTCTAAAGAGTCGTTTCATTAATGCACTTGTTGAAGATAGAACAACAACGGCTCCGTCGTACTCGGAGTACGTGCAAATGATTCTCAGTGGGCGGTCTTAGCAGTTCTCCTTTTCGACCCTATGTCAATCCAGTCCCTCCAAACCATCAGCGTTTTGACTTCGTCTTATTTTCTGCTTGTGATGTTGTCTTGCTCCTGCTGATGAATGTCACATACTTCACGAAGTGTAGCAAGTGACTGATTTCTCATATCGATTGTAAAATTGCTGAATGGCCCTCTTTCATATGCGCGCCGTCAAATACTAAAAACGGGTGTCTTTTCTGGCTACCCACATTACTTTTAATTTGCTGTCTAGTTTTCCGGCTGGGGTCGAATGCTGCAGCACATGTGGAATCAAAGCTCAAGAAAATTTAGTGATGCTAAGGTAATTGAGGGCTTACAAAGGAGCATAATACTAGTATTAATGTTTTACTGAGTAGTATGGAATGTGTTTTACTTGCATACGCACCCCTCCTCGCTTGAGGTGAAGGATGGGTACGAAGCTGGTTGTCCATAGGTTAGGAGTGCCTAGGTCTGAGACATGCAAAATTGCTTCTTTCGATCTAAGGAGGAGGGTTCGGTAGGTATCTCCCCATAGCTGTGACCTTGGGCTGTTAATGTTACGGAAAGGGACGTTAGTAGTAGGAGTAAGTACGCTACAATTTACAATTAAAAGCATAAAGTACAACAGGAAAGTTGCTCTATCGGCGCACCGTGGATGCTGCAAATTAATGCACATTTGATGAGTTGCAAAAACGATAGTTTAAATTCCTTTGGATGGCAGTGACCTAGGGAAGGTAAACGCTTTGTGTGCACTTAGCATATCTTGTTTTGCTTGGACCACATCACTAGTTTTAAGCTACCAACGTGGTTAGAATAAATTGTGGCTTACCAGGTGGCATTTAATATGCACAAGGAGGGAGGAACCACTCAGAGCTTCATGGCTTTTTAGCAACTAAAACCTGTGCCACCTGTTCAGAAAACTAAAATAAAAAAACTTGTAACAAATCTGGAGAGAAACGTCACAGTTTTTCGCGCCCAAGGAGACTTGCAAAGAGCAGCATGTTATACTCTGTTTATGTGAACACATGGCGTTTGGCGGTCACTTTAGGATTTGCCTGGTCCTTGTACATGTGTGCTGGCCTTCGGATCATGCTTGGATCCATGTATACAGCTGCACTCACCGACTTCTTATACCGGCCAGGTCTGGGGACGCCACACTGGTGGTAGCGGAAAGCGGACCCGACATTTTTTAAACGACTTTTGGGTATAAAGTGCTTTTGAAGACCTTCTACTGCAGCCGAGGTGGGGTCTCTCTCCGCGGCTTGTTCTCCATTGGTCGTTTGTTAAAAGCATTCTACGTTTGTGT
>UYWX01020667.1:3244-25958 GCA_900622495.1 Hydatigera taeniaeformis | reverse complement strand
CACAACCAAGCTACCAACAAGTGAAGCGACACTACCGCAAACCATCTGGAGGAGTTTCGTGTCGGAATTTCCCATGCAAAATCTGTGTATAGGTGTGGGAAATGACACTACGGTTCTCCTCATATGCGAGAAAGTGGCTTATCTAGTTTTTTCGTCTAATCCTGGAAGCGATCGATAGTCAGCAGATGTATGCGGCCTCGGTTCTGGCTGTTGGGCTGAATGCAACTCCATGTCCATCTGAAGCTGCTGGGAAGACCAAATGTCGTTCCCCAGTCTCATGGTCGCTGTTGATTGGCGCGGCTGACTCATGAGTGCTTTCTTGCAGTACGGGTGTTGTGATGGCTGGTGCGGGAGGTGTAACAAGGGGGAGCACCGAGGACGCCGCTAAAGAGAAGATTGGGGCAGTGCAATACTTTGTTTATTTGACCGCTTAGTGCCAGGCGGATACTTAAAGATTTGTCTGGTCTTGCACGTGTGAGCTGGCCTTCGGGCCATGCTCAGGCATAGTTGCTTTGTCCACAGATTCTTCTTTTCTTTGGGAAGGCTCAAAACACTACAAGCTTAGAATTTCAAGGTGAAAAAATGCTTATCTGTACAAAAAGAAAATTGTAATCTTGGAATTAATATGCGAATATTTTCTATCAAAATATATGCATTAATTTTTCCAATGAACAAACGTCGAAAACGTTCGCCATGCATATTGTAAAAATGCCCTAACATTTTTTGCAACTCTTTAAACGCGACTGTACTGTTTATAATTATGACTTTTGTGTAGTTAGATTGAAATTATTTTAACCAGCTGGTATTTCGAGCGCACTTTATCTTCATATACGGCTTCAAAGGCTACACTTCGTGGTTGGCGTAGGGTGGCAATCTACCGGAGAATGCTGAGCAGCACAGAGTCCTTGGAAAATATGCTAAGTGAGACAGCCTTTGTTTTCGGTTGACCTTGGATGCATTATAAAGTAAACGCACTGGTTATCCCCACTTTGTACAGGTAATTTGTAGTCTTTGAGAAAAGAGGGACACCTAATTTCCTGTCTGAATTGGTCTGAAACACCGTTTGTGTGATTGAACTGCTAGCGACGTGTTTATTGGGCTTTTAAAGTCTATTCAGTGCTGTTTTACACTTTTAAAGCTGAGGTTACGAGTCCTCTGACAACACACATTGATCTTAATGCGTTTAAGAAGATTTACGACAAAATAAACGCCGATCCCCGTGGTCCAGAAGTTGCTTTAAGACTTCTGGCTTACAAGATCCAGTCGCCGCAAGAAAAGGAGGCCTTGAGTGCTCTTGTGGTTAGCAGAAATATTCATTTATCTAAATGCTTCGCCGATTTTGCATCTATAGTGTGTTTTTGCTTTTCCTCCAGATTCTTGATCTTTGTGTTCAAAATTGTGGTCCAAATTTTCACAAGGAACTTGGAAAGTTCAAGTTTCTTAATGAGTTAATGAAGGTTTTGTTGCCAAAGGTAAGTGAGTATTTACTACAAAGTTCCATCGCTTTCAGCACCTTGGTGACTCTACTCCTCCCGTGGTGCGTGATAAGTGCATAATGCTGATGTTCGCATGGCAACGGGACTTGGGAGACGCTTATCCGAAACTACGCGAAGCCTATCAGGCACTAAAAGCACAAAATATTGTCACCAAGGATCCCGTTGTTCCAAACGAGGCTGAATGTGATCAAGTAGTTTTATATTCGATCATCCCTTATTTGACACCTTTGAATAATAGAAATATAACCATCGAATAGCTAATAGGGCTGATATATTTAAGACCAGCCGCTACAAAGACGTAAGAATTTCGAAAATAAAGTGAACTCCGTCTGTATAGAAGCTGGATCGGTTGCTTAAGAGCAAGAACCCAGAGGATCTTCGTGAGGCTAATGCTATAATCAAGAGTATCGTTAACGAGGTGAGTTAACCGTCCTGCTATATATGATGGTTCAAATCATTTACCTTTGTTGGATCAGGGGTGGTTCTCTAACATTTTCTTTAGAAATCCTTTCAGGCGTTTTCAGCTTTCCTGTAGTTCAGATGTGTTCACTATTTTCAGCGTTTCTTCGGTTTCGGGCTTACTTTTTCTAAGGGAAGCGCAGAAAACTACGCTTCACAGAAGTCAAAATGTGAAGTCAATAATTATGATCTGTAGCATCTCACATTTGCAAATTTTACCCTTCATTTGGTTTTGAAAGGTCGTCCTGCTTTCGATCGCTTGGAGCTGTTGGTAATGAGCGGGCAGTTTTCTATCCATTATTACAGACTTTCGGTTTGCATTCTCTCATTCCATTGATTCATTGCTATGCACGATACCAATATATCAGTGATTTTCGAGGCATTCATAGTGGAGTCATAGGTAGATCTTACTTGAACTCGGAATAAGTTTGATTCTTGATCTTACCGCAGCGATAGGCTCATTAATTATAATTTTGCAGGTTGGAGCGATTTAATTCACAATGCTTTAAATAGCTTTGCTCGAAATTTCTCCTACTAAGTGTGGTGTTCGCTGGTAGAATAGCTTCATTTTCCGTCCTTTTTACTTCTATATTACGTGAGCAATTTTGAGGATGCACATCTTCAATGCAGCGGTGGAGGTCGGTAACCTAAACTTCTCCGTTTGATGTTCATTTATCCTGATCAACGGATTTTTTTCGATCAAAGTTATAAAAGAATGACAAAGTGGGTTGTAATGAGAGATGCGAATCCGATAAGTGGTTATTGCCGTCTGTGGGCGAATTGACGTCGTCCCATTTCGGAGCGGTTCAATGTAAAATAGTAATTCCTACTAGCCTCTTCTCTCCCCTCTTCTCTTCGCTGGTTATGAGGATCATACGCTTTTTGTCAAGAGTAGGACTAAAAGTAACTCTTCTTCTGATCAAACATTGTATTCTTTTTCCCTTCAGGACGACGCTCGAACCGCTAAGCGATCTAGACGTGCGCTACAGTTGGAGACCCTTCGCAACAACGCCAACCTGCTAGAGGAGATGCTTCGGTGCTTTGGATTCAATGGAGGATCTTCTGCTTCTGATCTTGATGTCATGGAGGCAATTTTTCACCTTTTCTCAACTCTTTTTGAGCAGAAAATAATTAGCACGTTTGAGAAAGAAAGGGTCATTAAGTGTTAAGTAGCACAGCCTGCAGCCTGCACAGGCAAGGGCAATGAACTATCCGTATACGCATTTTGTTGTGCAGTGGGATAGAAAAACAACGGATATTTGTGATGCTCTTGAACTGTTGATCAATTATTGTTATGTTCTACTGTATGAGCTTTGGAGAGTAGCGTCTAATATTACCCAGGTTTGTGATAAAGTGCCTTCATACATGTCCATCTAAACTGACCATTTCTCCATTTTTAACAATTTTCTAACAGAATGTCTCCCTGCGAGTACTCCATGTAATTATTAGCCAAACTCCCTCGATAGTGGAATTCATTGCTTATTCTTTTGTGTCGTCCAAATCATGGGAAGGGAGTAGTAGTATTCATTATTGACTTCGATACTCATATTGTTCAGTCCACTGTGTTTAATGAAATTAGTTTTCTGGAGTCTCAATACTTCAAGTAAGATAATGTAAACCTGTCAGAAAGAGTAGGAAACACATATTTTACGGCTCTTGTTAAGTTAGGTGCGTTGGGTGTTCTGTTTTGAAGGAAATCGCTCTCAATATCAAACAGGCGCGTCCGGTCATCTTTGAGCTGGCTTTAAGCGACGACGACAGGGAGGAAGGATTCTTGAGTGAGTTTTGCACAATCATAATCCAAACAGCCGGACTAATTCAGACGATGTTTGAAGCTTTGCTCAAAATTTCTCAGGATTGCATAGCGTTTATGGAAAGATTTTTAGGTTTTACTTGCAGTTTTAACATTTTCTTAAAATTTCCCGACTTGTCTGAAAGTTCGTTCCTGCACGCCGAGGAACATTGGTGTAATGAAGAGTTCAAATTCTGCTTAATTGCCCCAAATTCACCGTTTTCTGTCCTGATTGGTACTGCAACCAAACCTCTTAAGCAATTGTTCCGAAAACAGTAGGTAGGGTTAACAGTAGCATTTGTTCAACCTCAAATTGGTTCCATTAATCGACGCATTTCAAAGAACACTCAAAGGCTTCCATTTCTGTGGCGAGATAAAATAATTAACTTGTTTGAAGTTATATGTTGATTGTGTCTTTCGGTCAGTTATTTTGATCAATTTCCGTTGGTCCAAACGTGACTATTCAGTTGTCCAATTATTGGTCTCCATAACTATCATTTTGTTGCTCTTTTTGCCAGTGTTCACACACTTTTTGATCAGAACGGTAAAGCATATGGAAAGTAGATCTGCTGCGTAGTAAGGAAATCAACTTTATGACTTGGTAGTACCTGGTCCCCTTCTGATATATATTTTTAAAATTTCTTTCAGCTGACGTTATTGAGACCTGCAGTCGAGCCTCTAGCGTGCTGGAGCGCTACGAAGTCGTGGTTTTGCACAAACCTCCCTCCACCGTGGATGATCCGGTTGCTCAAAGCAAGTCCTTACCACACTCTTCAGCAGCGCCTGAAAGCTCCTCTCCGATGTCCGAAAATTTACTGTTGCTTTCCACTGACACTCATCAAGATTTGTTGAGTGAAGACCTTTTGAAGCTTGGGATTCACCATACCCCGTCTCATTTGCCGACACCACAGGCCCAGTCTTCATCGGATATGAGCCTTCTTGCCGATCTTCTTTGTGATGCACCCAAAATTACGGGTTTGTGATTATTAATTAACGTATTCTCTCGCTCGAAGAAGTGGTAGCATTTATTGTGTAGTTACTTCGCACAAAGCGTCTTAATCTTGGAGATATTTCCTTTTAAAAGGGATTATTTTCGGTTTTTGAGCAAAAATTTGAATTGATTGTTGAGTTAGCTTAAATTGGGTTTTTAAGAGATCCTTGGAGGAGATACTGATGAAGAAAATGATCGTCTCTCTTCCACTTCAATGTACGCCTTGTATGAAATTGAAAGGGTTCAATAATTTTGCGTGTTTTTGAAATAGCTTTTCTCTTCACGCCTTTGGATTGCGTCCATAATGAACCCACAATCGTTTGATCTTTTACAGTTTCGCCACCATTCCACCGTGTGCAAAAGCATCGATATTCTTTTGGTGAGATAGTGAACTCTGTGTGTAATATAGTGGTTAACTGAGCTGTTTAGACGTGACCGTTTGCAGCCTTTTGCCTGAATTTTGGATGCAAAGGACCGCACATTATGGGTCGGGTAGTTGGTAGACGGGACGGCATGATGTTTACGCAAATTGCGGGAAGAAATGTTCCATCGTCACTGCTGAAAGTTTTTATCTGTGATTTAATATTTATGCATCCTATTCGCTACTCTTACGGACTTTTTACTTTTGAAGATAGGCCTCTTTGTGCGTAGAATGCTCAAATGTTGTACCATCAACTGCCGCACACGAATCCATGGTATTTTTTGCAGCTTGACAACCAGACCAAGCTTGCCTTGTAGAGTGGATAGCCTAGAGTTAATCCTTTTAGCTCCAACCAACATTCAGTACTTTGAGGATCCGGAATGGAAGCAGCAATGTGTGCTATTTTTATAAATTGATGGAAATCCCCGCAGTAGGTCATCGCAGTGATTACTTCTTCATCAGTTCTTATTAATTTATCTGACAATAAGGAATCTAAATGCAAATAAAGGCCTTTTTTAGCACTTGCCTATAAGGTTTCTAAGAGCAAATGCATTTTAAGTCATCATATATTAAAATTGTGTTATTCATGGTGTCCTTGCATAACCAAATTTTTGCTTTAAAATTTCATAGTAAATAGGTTCGCGCTTTTCTGACAGACTTGGTGATCACACAAATCGTTGATTCCTCGACTAATTTTCTATTATTTTGTTTCTTCATCCCCTGCCTTCGCTCACATCCTAATAGGTAGCCAGTGCGGATGAATCTTTGATCGCGTCATCTCTCTGAGTGGGTGTTTAAACTGTGCATTTGAAAGCTTGGATGGTTAAATCAAAACACTGAATCACCATGTAGTGCGCTCTTTTTCATCGTCCACGTGGATTTCATTTAGACATTATTACGACCTCAAGATATGATTGGAGATATCGTCCATTACCATTGCGTAGGGAAAGCTATTTGCCGTTCGCAGTACATGTGGATTTTGTCGAAAATTCTACATACCATGCACTCCTCCTCCTCCTCCTCCTCCTCGGTTTAGAAGCCATTTAGCTGCGTGGAGACTGTTCTATGACAAGTAGTTTATTATGTAAATCGCTTCGTTTAGGAAACCGTAGTAGCTCTATCGTGGAGGCCTGATCTTGCCACTTATCATTCTGTAGCAAGTCTTTGCAGACCCACTGATTCTAAGTGGATAACGTCGTGAAAACCACGCTAGAATGAATGTTCATTATTACCATTCAGAGGACTGTTGTGAGAGTGTAGACGCATCTGAGCTTTCATTTTATCAAGCAATTTTTTCCATTACTCTGAAATTTAGGTCGGTTATGCTGGAGTAGCTACCCTAGGCTCAGGTGGGTAAAGTAAGAAAGGAAGACAGGTGCATCAGCGAAATCCTTGCAAGTCGTCCGTACTTTTTTCCGGGGCTACGTTCGAATTGAACCCTTGCTTCTTGCCACTCAAGCAAATTTTAAGCCTAAACAATGTGCATTGCAAGTGATAGTGTAAGATTTTATCATGGTAGTCTTGCCATTTGTTTAGTTCTCACAATTACATCGGTCAATCGATTTCTTAAAGAAATTTTCTACCTGGAGTATTCACCCACATCGTATCATTGCATATCCCTTGTCTATTGAATCCCACTCGGTGATGTGTCTCTTTACTTTAATTGAACATGCCCAATATTTTTTACCAAAATACATGAGTACACCCATGGAAGTTGCTCATCCTATCTTACAACTTTTCTTAATCGTCAGCAGACCCTCTAAAACCCAGTCCATTCAGCATGTCAGATACAACGGCATCATCGCCACTACCAAAGTCACAACTGCCATCAACTACAATGCATTCTACCGACCCAGTACTTCCAAAGTTGCTTCCTAACATTACTACGACCTCTTCGAAGTCCATGCCGACAGCCTCAGTAGCCACCGCATTCAGCGAGTTGGATAGTGTGGGACGACAGATGCTGGGTATAGTCGCTGTGTACGTTTGCTGATCCACATGCGTATCCCTGTGCCTCTTTCTCACTTATATCGCGTTACATCCATTCGTCTATCCAGTCTGCAATCTTCGTCAAAATTTCTTTGGGGTCCATGTTTTTTTTGAATCGTAAATGCATCAAACATTGCAGCCATTTTGTAGGTAGCATAAAGTATCTACATGCTTTACTTACTGTGTACTTACCCATTGAATTTAACAATTTTGTAAATGGCGTGGAATCTGAAATCCTCCATATTTGGCGATTGAATTTTTTGCCAATAGTCAGGCTCATGATCATCCTCAAAGCTCGAAGTATTGTCCGTTCCGAGGGTCGTCGCCATAGCCGTATTGTTCTCAAACCCCTCCAATAATGCTCACATCATCAATGCTGTCTTCCATCTTGACCAACTTGGAAATTGACACCCGTCCAATTTGGATTACTTTTCTCTTGAACAACTTTTTAGAGGTAGCAATTTTATGTTACGAAGTGAAGTAAACCACACCTTCATGAAATTTGGTCTGATCTGAAGTGTTGTCCGCTCCCTTGTATTGGTTCCGCGTAGGGGTTCGCGTAGGAAGTTGTATTCCTTCGTCACGATGAAGCATAATTATGCAGGTTAAAAGTTTAACTTCGGGAAGAAAGGGCACTCTTTTTGAAAAAATATTCTCGTAAACCATTGGTTAATATAAAGGAAACTTGTTGCCAAGTTTTTTTGGGCCATTATTTTGATATCGAATGTTACAGGCTGAAAAACACTGATTTCCGCTTTTTCAACCTTCAGCCAGCCAGCCGTTGATTCAGTGACGGTCAAGGCATCGAGGTCTTCTAAGGAGCTTCAGCCATTGACTATGGAGACAAAGATTACAGATCTTCCATCACTCTCTTCCCTTCCATCACTAACCTTCTCTGCCATTCGCCCACATTTTCAGCACACTCAACCCATCCAAGTTTTTCCGCTCAATAACGATGACAAAGTGGAAGAGGGAGCCTTGAAACGGCAGCACGAGACGGTGGAAGTCGTGCTTCACTGTACTGCCAATAAGCCTCATCCCTCTGTATCGGTGTTCGTAGTAGTGGTTACAAACCGCAGTCCTTTACCGCTCACAAATCTTCTCCTTCGGTTTGGAGTTGAAAAGGTTTGCCGTTCTATGCCTTATTGTGCAGAAGTTGTGTTCGCTATACATTTTAAAGGTTTGTCATTAATGCCCTTGGAGTTTGTAAATACCAAGGGATGGGTTATCGTTGATTCCCACGAAATTCACTTTTAAATCATGCTTTTTCTGTCTCTTTGGTTTTGGTTTGGCGCGTGTTTAGTGTTGAAAGGTTTCCTTTACAGTTTGGTTTTCTTTGTCATCGCGTCTCTTTGCTACGGGTAGTAAAACACCAGACTTAGATTTTTTTAATCTTGTTATTTTTAGCCTCTAAAGATTCGCCAGCTTCCCCTCGCCACATCCAGTTTGCCCGCCTTCTGCTCCTTCCTTCCACCAACCCCGGCGCAGCAGATAATTTACGTTCAACAACCACTAACCCTTGGAGTGAGCTCGGACACTTAATCACAATTTGCCTTAATTCGTCATCGTAAAAATTCTTGATCGCTCTTGATTCTTCAGGCGACGTCTGCCAAGTTGAAATTCCAACTATCTTTTACGTTGGAAGAAGAAGATAGTCTCGAGGCGGGTGTCGTGGTGGTACCTTTGGATTAGGCTGACAAGAAGACCGATATTTGGTGTCATTTCTCTCCGTGATCGGGCCGCTTTTCTTCCCTTACCTCCTCCTAACTTCTCTCCGGCTTAATTTTTGTGTGAAGTTCGTGCATGAGGGTATCCCGTGGATCTTTTTAGTTTTACCGTGTTTGAAGATGAAGCGGTCGGGGTCTGCCGGATGGTGTTTACTGCCTTGATCACGTTAGGTGCGATGATACGGTATCTCAGCGAAGCGGTGGGGTCGTGGTGGTCACGAGTTGTGCAATAGTCCTTTTGAGGGATGGTTAGGGGGGGCACGGTTTGGAGGCTAGTCTCATCCTTTGATTATCTTGGGGGGAAACACAGGTCTTTTCAACTAGGTGGGTCGATGCCAAATCAAAACGCGCGTGCAACATCTGCAGAAAAATGCATTTATATGTCATCAAACATTTAAATTTCGATGGTGATGAACATGTCGGCGAGCTGCAGTTGAAAATTTAATTAACCCATATTTTTATGGTAATATTAGCTAATATTAGCATTTTGAAGGGCATACGTGCATGGTGTTTTACATTGTACCAGCTATGGTTTCGGAATTGTTTGGCCTATCAGTTTGATGCGCCAATGAAGCCTGGACTAGTTTTAATTTTTAATGGCGGATAAGGTAGGTCAAGCTGAGGAGCTGGTAAAAGCAGCCCAGAAATGGTAAGATAGTTTAGTGGGCTAATTTTCTTGTTCGTTTAGTCTGAAGACTTCTCTCTTAAAGTGGTCGCCTGATTTTGACAGTGCTGTGGGATATTATAGCAAGGCTGCGGTAATTTATCGGAACGCAGGGATGCTGCAAGAATCGGCCGGTATTTACATGCAGGTATTTAAATGAATGTGGACAATAGTATAGATCGCTGACATTCATGCAAAAAACAAGTCATTCTTCCACTGCGCGAAGGCATATGAAACAGCATCTTTGCTGTTTCGCGATCTTGGAAATTTCGATAAAGTGGTTGAATGTATTGAAACTGCTGGGAAAATTTTAAGGCAGAATGGTATCCCAGATTCTGCTTCGACCCTCTATGCCAAAAGTGCAAAGTAAGTGTGTTGTGTGCGATTTTTTATGACACGTTTGGTTTGTTGTGATGTTATTACCGGGATGAACTGAATAGGCTCTCTTATTGACTCTTAGCCCATGGTTAAGCGAACTTCACCATTTTTCTATACATGAGACGGTTTGCCGCCTCATGTTTCTTTAATAAACAGCTCTTCCGATGCTTATATATCTTTTGTATGCCAATTTTGTTATGGTAGACGAATTTCGCATACGTAGGAGCCTTTAAACAATCACCCTGTATCATTTACCAGAAGCATCTTTAAAATGTCTCACGATTCAAGCATTTCCCATGAGGTTTTTATTCGAGACTGAGATATTTTAGCCAAACTACCCCATATTTGACATCAAAATGCAATAATAACTGAACCGTTTGTTTGGTAAAATTGGCCGGTTTGTTCCTTTTTGCGCGTTTTACACGCATCATTGGAAGATATCTCTTTAAGTTGATCCATTATCATTGCTCTATTCTAGAGGGCTGGAAGGAAACATGCCTGAAAAATCAGCCCAATTCTACGAGTGTGCGGCAGATACATCCGAAGTAAATTAATGTTGTAAGTGGTTCCATGTCTGGTGACAATAAAGCATTTATATTCTCTCCTTTTCTTCCTCAGTTGGAGGAGAAGTACTTACAAGCAGCGGACTTCGCTGGGCAGTCGGCGCGTCTATGGACGCGTTTACGACATTTTAAGGAAGCTGATCGCCTTCTGCGTTACCAGATGCGCCTTTGTTCCCTCGGTGCTAGCGGAGAGAACGTCCATACTGCCTACCAAGTCTGTGGAAAGGCGGTTGTTGGTTTGGTGGTAGTAAAACTGGTCCTTGAAGACTCGTGCGCCGCTGAGAATGTTTATAGGGAAGCGGTGGAGTAAGTTCCCCTCATCTGGCTCCTCTAACTATTTTACCTGCTTTTTCGTATTTTCGCAGACAGTATCACTTCAACGAGACAGATGATGCAGCGGCGGTAGCGAAACTTCTTCAGGCCTACGAACCTTACGATTCCGCAGCAATGGCGGAAGCGATCTCTCTGCCGACTTTTCGAAATCTGGAAACTGATGTGGGTTCCCTACTGTCTATTACTAACTACACATTAACTGTTAATGAACACCTGATATAAGTTTTCAATTGCTTACTTTAGATGATTTGGTGATTTTCAATTTCATGAATGGTGTTCATGGAAGTAATTTCCGACTGTGAAATGTAGACGTTCATCTAGGTTTTTAAAGGACCATTGAAATAATTTGCTTTATCACTAGCCATTTTTATGCATTGGCTTTCGACTCACTAAATTGTCCTACGGCATTATTCTTAATATATTTTGTGAAAAATTGCTAGCGCCTTTTCATGCCTTATGGCAGTGCATCGTACGAATCAGATATCATAGCGTCGGCTACTACTTCATCTTATGTACTTAGAATGGAGAAACGAAATAATTAGGTTTCACTTTCGTTGCTCTTATTCCCATGTTCAATTGCTTTCATTTCTGGTCACCTACCCTACAAATGTCACGGATTAACCTTATGTACTGGGTAGCTCATCAATGCACGAAGTTGACATAAATGAAAGAAGCCGCTAAACTTCAATGTTTAGCTAAAAGACGATGTAAATATATCCATTTGATTACTAGCCCTAAAATGGTCACAATTGCTCACAGTCTTTACCTCAATGTTGGTTTTAATGTAATTGCTTTTGCCCACATGCTGTTTGAAAGACTTCATGACCATGCATGCAGTAGTTCACAAGGCCTAAAGTAGGCAGATTTGGGGCTGAATCTTCAAACTTACTGTATTTGTTGAATAGGTGTCGTATATGACGGAATGCTATGAGCATCTTCCGCCTCAGTATCCTGAATTCATCCCACATCTTTTGCTATACACTGTTGCATTAAGTTCCAGACTTGTAAATTGTCGGTAGATTGGCTTGCTTTGGGGCGCTTTAACTGTTATTGCCAATTAACTGAACTCTTATGCACACGAAGTCATGGGCAGTATGATGGCTTATTTTTTTGCAACGTAGCTAATAACGGTATCTAAGGCGCTGTTGCGCACAGGTTAAGATGACGCTATTCTATTGTATTTTGGCAAATGGTAGCAGCGACAATGTGCGCATGCTCACGTTTTAATACGCGATGCATCCCGCTAAATGGCAATTGGTGATCATTTGTCCTTTGTCATAAGCAATCTCGCACTCGATTCTCACTAAAAATGTTCGTTTTGAATAATTTATTTGTTTTCTGAGCCAAATTTGGATTCTGGTTCTGCCGGAGCAAGTGATTTTCTTGCTGTTTTTTGTTCAAGTTCGCGCGTCTGGCTCGGTCTATCAAGGCTCCCGAGTCCTTTGGAGATCAAGCGTTGCCTTCCACTCCGGTCAACGAGGAATCCGAAGATATTTGTTGATGAATCGAGTGGAAAGGGGACTTTTTCTTTTATTAACGCATAAGTTGTGACTGTGGTCTGCAATCATGTTGTTTGTACCCCCATGTGTTTACCATCGCGCCAATCCGATGCTTCTCTCCCCAAGTGTGTTTGTCTGGTCGGCGGTGGGGCTCCAAGTTTGGAATCACGGGGGCGGGGTGTGCATTTGTTGATCTTCTGGTGGTGTTGCAGTGTTATTGACCGAGGGGGGGTGTCAGTCCGTTACTTTGTGGGGATTCACTTTCTTGAATTCGGGAGGTTGACTTAGTATGTTGTCGTTTGGGATTCGGAGCTACCTTGGTTTGTTTTCACAGTTCTAGACTATCCCTATTTAGTATCACAAACAAACCTCGAGTCTTTTAGCATCATTTTACACGCCAGGTAACTTTAAAGACCCACTCGGGAACAGACGTTAAGTGGATTTTCATTTATTTGCGAGCTTTTGATGGGCATGTTAAAATCGACGACAGGAGATCCGCCAGGTTTGAATAGCGTATCTGTTTTCGACAACACATTTAAGTTGTTATGTCCTCGTCGGAGTCCTTTTACCAGTCATCACAAAAAAGTTATACTAGCAGCACATCGTTCCTAGAAAAGCGAACCCACCGCTTTCGAGACTGGAGGTCCCCTAATTCTCAAACTTGGAGCCACGCAATAGACGTATGGAACCAAAGCCTTAAAAATGACACAACCAATACCCCATCTACGAATGAGACTGGTTATTACCATATATTTCAGACTCAGTTTTTAGATTCCTCAAAAGTTGCAGACCCTTTGGAGTTAGTATGCATAATCATATCATCATTGTATGTAGGAGAAAATTGATGGACGTTCTGACCTCGATTACTTCATTAAAGGAATTCGTAGGTTGATCTTTAAGCTTTCATCCTGTAGGTTTTGCTTCGTGGTCGAGAACAGTCGTCTAAAAGTTAGTTTTATCTGCACAATACGCTTTTCCGTCCTGTTGTATGGAACTGTAACAGTATCATGCCTATTACCATTAGATGGGTCAACTAGTTTTTATGTTGATGATTCTTTAATAAAATCATGGCTAGATCATGTAAAAAAGAGCCTTGAAAATATCGCGGATGTCTCGGAGAAGTTGTTTTATGTCGCCTCAAGCATTCAAAATCAGTTTGAATCAAATGAAAAACAATGCGGTGAAAATGGGTTATGTTCGCCTAGCTTCCTGAATGAGGTAAGTTGCTCAGCTTAAGGCCGGCGGCTGTCCTTATTTTCCGTAAGATAAGTTTGTATGCAGCGCAGAGGCAGTCTAGCATAGTTTCTATCAAATTATATTTTTTGCCATTGTGTACTTCAAAATGATACCGATTGCGACTTTTTCTTACTCAATGCTTTTTTTGAACTCCCTTAAAGGTGGAAGTGGGAAAGCACTCGATGCGAAATCTTATCGAAGCTATATCCTCACTTCAATGTGAAATTCAAAAGTTGCCTGAATTGATTGAAACGTGAGTTGAAGCATTTTATCTAGCATTATGCGTCAGTGAAGTATGCGGTGTATTCGGGTCAAATCGGGAATTTTAATTCTGTGCATATAATTCAGATGTTAATAAAACGGCTCCTAAAAGCACTGTTGTAGTACTACTGATGGCTGTCGCATCTGTCACAAGGAGAGAAATAGGGTTATCGTTTTAACCTGCAGCCAGTGGTTTATATGCTTGGCATTTCGCATGGGGGAAGGCAATCAGTGTATGGAACTAATTTAACTCAGTCTGCACGATGGTAAAACGTTTGTCCTCCCAACGGCAAAGCAACTGGATGGCTTGGAATTGAGCGCCCTGTTGATGCTCATGAATTCGTACATCTGATACATGGTGGCTTCGTTCGCGTTCACAATCGTTACTGCGCATTAAATGTTTCCTCATGTGTATGCTCAAATGTCCTTTGTGCATAAGCCTGATCTGCATTAACTAATCGTTTTTTGCGAAATTATCCTTTTTTCAGTTCTAGAAAGAAGTTCCAGGAGGAAATAACTCAATTTTACGAAGAACAACTTGAAAAAGCTCTCTCAACTGCTATTGAGACTTGTTTGTAAGTCTTACATAACTTGCTTCTGCATTACTTCTTCCTTGCATTTCTTAGAAGCATCTCAAAGCAGAAAATTGATGAACTCACGTCCTTCGTCGTCACGAATCTACCCGAATTATAGCATCAACGTCGCTTTTTATTGGCTTTCTTCCTTCGGATTTCGTTAGTTGTGTTTTCAATTCCCTTTCCGAATACACAATTCATATTATTCTGCACTTATTTGTCTTCAGTAATCTATGGTGTAACGGTCGAAATGGAACTCACTTGTTTCTTGGATTAAGTTTAACTAAAGTACCTTATTCAACTCCTTCGAGCTACCAACTTTCCTACTGCATAGTCATTTATAATTGGCTATCCACCAAGTTACAGTGCAGGTTTGAGATGGATGAGCTTGTGTCTTTGATCGACACACTCATAGCAGTTCATCCACCATTTCTTTGGGGCCAAATAAACAAGACTGCTCTGGGCAAACCAACGCTGAATAAGGGACTACTCAGACAGTACACGTGATGCTATCGATTTGGATAGTGCCATGTGCAAAAAATTGGAGGCTGTTGAAATCTTTCCAACAGCATTTTACCGCGTCACTAGAGGCAGGTAAGGCGATTCCTATCACTACACACTCATAGTCGACCAGCAAGTATGAGTTGTTCCATTCCTACCAATGGTGACTGGAATAAGCAAGAAGAATTATTTCCCCAATTATGCGGCAGCCGTCAACCACCTCCTTCCACGCAAGTCGACTCCATCAGTTTCCAATGTCGTTTGCTAAGACAGAAGGCTAAAGAACGGCTAAATACTCCAATACTAGTTGATTTAAAGGAGGAGCTGCATCAAAATGTGGAAATTTTGAGCCAAGAAGAAACCTTGAGACAAAAAAGGGCGGAAAAAATAGTCGATCAAATTATTCGCAGCACAAAAGCAAGTTTCCGTCGTGCGCTGCCATCTTTTTCATCAAATGAATCAAACAATGAAGACAGAAACATTTCAAACGTTGGAAATCCTGAGTTTTACTCATATGACCCAAAATTTGGCATTGAACCACAAGATAAGTCCACCGTCTCCCTAGATGCCAGCAACGATTATCCTACTCAAGAAGTTGCTATCCTAAACCATTCTAGAAAATCGTATGACGAAGTCATTAATTCCTTCACTGATAACCAAGAGCCCACTTTTGATGATGAAAAAAGTAACAAGAATGATCACGCCCCCCTTATCAAATTCGATGCCACAACAGAGTACGTGGAACTGCCGGTGAGCAAAGAGAAGGCAAGAGTTCCTTTGAAGAGGATCCTTCCGGTGAAACATCTTCCTGTTGATCCACTGGCCAAAATTAGGAATGAAAAACGACTCTTCTCTGTTGGTTTTAAGATGACAGAGAGGACAGACAGTAATAAGACATTGAATGATATTGAACAAATGCATGTAACTGCTCTGATTCGTCTCTGTGAAGCTTACACCAAAAATCTTGGTTTAAATTATTTGAATGCTTTAGCGAAAGAAAGTGTCATGCCATTGACTCCATCCCACGTAGATGAAATCCAACATTTAGAGTGGCATGGAAGTGGAAAAATTGTTGAAGATGCGACTGAGCGTTTGTGGAATTGGGAGAAGTCTGTTATCAACAGCAACCTTCTGCGTGACTATCAAGGTCGACCTATATTCAACAAAGACCTTGACATTCGTCACATCTCAGGATCGCCTGATGTCTACCAGGTGTCTCTTGGACCCAACGAATACGACGCCAAGTCGGATTTGGGTGCCCTTCTAATTAAGGATTCGGACTCTTCTACGGACATGGAGTTTGATGAGGTGGATTTTATACTTGGGCACGCTGTTCACCCCTTCACCGATTCCATCATTCTAGCTGGAGGTCTGCATCCTTCAAAAGCACGCGACCGATATTTGATAAGGCAGAAGGCTAACAAGGATGCATCACAATCACAAATTGACTCAATCCAAGATGAAAATTTAGGTGAGCGTGTTTTCCTTATGATTTTACGGTTCTCAGAAGAATCAGTGAATGGAAAACTCAAAAAGGGAGGCGATGATGACCTAGAAGGTTTCCAAGCCACTTCACCACTGTCGGTTGGAGCAGAGGCGGAGAGTGCTTTGAAGACGTCCACAATGACACCCACAGAGACGACATTCACATCAATGGAACCTACGTCGACTACAGTAACCAGTACTTCGCTTCCAGGTGGCGTATCTGGAGAGAAGCAGAAAGCTGCTGATACTGCCACCGCCTCTGTAAAAGCGTCGACATCTCAGAAACATCGCAGGGGGACAGATGCAATTCAATCAAAGGCTGAGTACAAGAGGCAAGACCGGACACGATTTGCTCGACGAAATCGTAATGATAAAAGAGGGCGTGATCCTATTGAAATTTTAAATGACTTTCCAGTGGATAATCTTAGATGCGGCTTTGAAAATGTTGCTGTGGATTGGTGCGAGGTAAGTAGAGCTTTCGACCTCCTGACATTCTCTTAATGGCATCCACGTCGTTCAACACTTGGAGTTATAAATGTTATAATTGTTATAATTGTTGATTCAGAGGGTATGGTGTTGCATGAATAGCCTTCATGGATTTTCTTGGCATCTAGGTGAAATCTGTGTATGCGAGACTCACGTTCCTCTTCCTGAACGCAGATGGTCTTGTGTTTTTAAGTTCACAAGTCTTCGACTTTCAATTATCGCAGGAAGAATTAGTCTGGTAATGATTGGTTGCATGATCTGAGCGACCATTCGGCATGCTGGGTCTGACTTCAGAGTAGCTGAAGGGAAAGATCACATAAATGCTACAAGTTTGTACAAAGTCTGTTCAAACAGATTTGTGATCGCGACAGCTTATGGTCGCCTCTTAAAAAAGAAATCTCGAAACAATTGGGGTCAGTTCTGTGCACTCATCTCCGTAATCAGGAAGTAGACGCTTTGAAATGTTCTCCACACCATATTCTCTCAGAGAATTTGCTGTTTCTTCGTCCTTACAATGCTAGTTTAACACAAGAGCCGAAGCCTACTAACCACACACACTGACTGGTTTTTCAAATGGAATCATCCTTATTGGTAAAGCTGTTCGTTTTCATATGGATGGTTCTCGTTTGTTGCCCCATTTGGGGGTCAGGAAATAAGCACAAGTAGCGATTGTTGGTCCGTGAAGATTGTGACGGTAGAACTTCGTGATGCTCGATATACAGATGTGATAGTTCAGGTATTTGTACCCAATTTTCAATGTTTGGACGTGGATGACTGATCTTACAAACTTGATTCCATACGAGTGCTTAAGAAATCACTCAGTCACTGCATTCAATATTGCCTAGTTGTATAATTTCCGTCGTGATCGCTAGTGGTGGGTGTCCGAACCATGTGATTCAACTCTATTGAATTTGCGTCTTTGGAAGTTTGTAAAGTCAAAGTCCACCACTGGCCACACCTTGAAGGAGGAGATCAAACGCGGCTTCAGATACCTGCTACTCCACCTTTACAAAACGGAAATGTAAAAATTTGTAACGAAATAATGCACATGCGTTAATAAGGCTATTGACCCAACGTCCTGCTCAATGCACAAACTTATTTCTCAGACTATAAATTTGTGGTAATTTGATAACTATAAGTTGGAGTTTATAAATCGTAACTATTTCATGTGGGTGTTTTTTGATTAAAACAGTCGTTCCTTATGTATTGTGCTTTCTATAACCTTTTTTTGCCCTTGTGTTTAGACTTACCCATTAGGCCTAAGCCCAACCTGCTTCCCTACAAACTGTTTGATCTTACAGAAGGTCCCTGTGGAAGTTGTTGCGCAACAATTGGGAAGGACATGGTGGGAAAAGCAACTATCAAAGCTCGGCCCTCATAAAGATTCTCTCACCTCACTTATGAATAAATGCTTACTGCTACGTATTGGCGTATTGGGACCAGTGATCCATGATGAGGATGACAACGAAGCTTTTAAATATCATCGCATCAATTGCGTCGCAGAGGCTGCAAAAGTCTCATAAAGGCTCCTTGTGTGTCTTCACTTCTTTCCCACATGTTGCTAGAAGTTGGATTTGTAGCGAAAAAATTTGATCATAATTACGACGCCACTTCTTCTCATTAAACGTCACGTTCTGAGAAAGTTTTTTAAATTATGTAGTCATTATAAAATTACTATTGCATCAGTTTGATCTGAATACTCCAGTGCCCTTTAGCTAATCGCGGCTGCAGGAGCTCCCAACCCGATGTGCTGGTTCGAGGCAATGGATGCAATGGAGAACTGCGAATTCGATAAGGTCTCCATGGGTTCAGAGGACCAGGTTCAGGAGCGAGAGGCATACGGTCTAGGCAGGCGCTTCATTACTGTTGCTGGAGGACTAGAAGGTCTCTATACGATACTCAAACACACCGTTGAGCCCGATCAGCCGAAAGCCGAAGTACTTCTCGACTGCATGGTGAAGAATTACAAACTACAAATGCCCTTAGCAGTTGGTGATGCTATTCGATTGCGCGAACTTTACAAAAATACAATTGTGAAGAATCCTATGCTCTACAAAATGGTCCTCCGTCGACGTAATATCCTACCTGAAGACCTGCAAGCCTTTGTGGCCAAAATTATCGAAACAACTGAGTCCTCAGACGATATGCTAGCTGCTCTCTATCCTTCAAAGTCAAACTCAGAGCTAATTTGTGCAGCAGCAAAAGAGATGTTCACTTCCGGATATCTGATTGGGGGTCCACCGTGTCCAGTTTCTCGCGTTGCTGCCCTTAAGTGCATTAAGAAACCAGAGCGGATTTCGAACGACGAGGACTACTTTCCAGAATGTGACAGAGAGCCGTCAAGCCTTTCTATCGAAGAACAAAGTCCTTCGGTTGGACTTGCAGCGTGTGGTAGCGAAGCTAATTTTGATAAGGCCTTCCACATTGGTCTTAGTAACCCCTCTCAAAACATCCTACAAGAGGTAGCATATCATATTCCTGAGTTTGCGTATTACGTACGGCCTCTATTTGAAACCAAGTGGGTGGAAATTGGTCATGATCGCAGTTGTGAAGCAATGCTGCCACCACTCTACGAGCTACGTAATATGCGACGACGGAGGCTTGAAATGCTGAAGCTGGGCTTGAACCTTACAGAAAAAGAGGAAAAAGACGAAGGGTTAAGAGTTCGACAGCTCTCCTATGACCTTGTTGAGCGGTTGTGTTACCTCATCACCTGTCTGAACACAAACTCCAATAATGGTGTTTGGATGGGTCTTCTGGCCTGTTTTCATGGTATCATGTTTTGGCCATCGATAGGGGATTTCCTTGTCTCACGATTGAATGTATGGATACCTGCTCTGTTACTCACCTTGCAGAGCAATTACACCACAGTTCGTGAAGAGGGTTGTTGTGTTCTCACTTTCCTGGCTTGTTGTTATCCTCTCTTCTGTCGTCTGCACACAGTCTGCCGAAACCTCCTCATTTCAAATATGACTTTTGCTCTGCTGGATGCAATGGAACGACACCCAGATTCCTATACATGCTTCCATGGTACTCTAGCATACATCCTACACTCATTACCATGCAATGCGGTTATAGACTGTTTACTAACATGGATTCCCGATATTATAGATCGTCGAAGTGAAAGTCCTTTGGCAAGAGACTGGCCTCTCTTTGTGTATTATGTTGCAAGACACTGGCCAACCTTTGCCATTAACTGGAACCTCCTCCACACTAGGCAAGTAATAAAACTGCTGGAATGTGGACTGACCAAACCCATCTCAAAGCACAATGCACGCCTGGCACTGGGATATGTAGTGAGACGAAGAGGACTCATATCTTCAGTCGTAACTGTGTGGAATAATAGTGATAACAAGGTATAGAAAAGGAGGTATTGCGCGCACATACATTCTCATCCTTTTCTTTGGTGGACAACTAGGATGATTTCTAGCTTATGTTTTCAGCTTTGACAAGTATTAAAGGAAACCAACTTTTGTCTGTGTAAACTTTGAGAAAAGGTAACGGGAACGACACCGCTTACCTGCATTTATGTAACTACTTCGCCTATGAGCACCAAATGATTGCCATAATCGATGTGTAAAAATGATTTCTCATCAATGTTCAAGTCTTTAATGACAAAACAGAATCATCACACATCACGCATTAGGATGTAAAGCATAACCGATGCAAGAAAAATCACAGTGGCCTGGAAACAAATTGAGTAAACAAATCCCCATCCGTACGATCGTATTAGCGAAAATGGTACGTGGCATTGAAGAAATGTGAGCACTAATCAGCGAAGATAATGCAGCCATGAACGAAATCTACATCAAAACACGTGTAGTCACTCCGAGTAGTTCTTAGACCCTCCCTACTCCTGAGTAACCGCCGATTATAAAGTACTGATAATGGTGGATATGGTCAGCACAATACCAAGGATCTGTCTAATTGAAGTACTAGCTGCATCTGGAATCCCCATAGTAGCAATGAATAGAAGTGGAAGGCCTCGGAAAGCAATCCTAAACGAAGTGCCCCGACATCTGATGACAGACGCAAAGGATGCTACTTCATCTTCCATACAATACGTGCATTATGCCTCAATTTCGACCCAATATTGCGGAAAGAAAATCCCTTTAATTGCAATAATGCGTCAAATCAAAATTTATAAAAAACGTTACGTAATGTCTCGTAAACTGTTATAAAAAATAAAGTTAAAATGATGTGCCCAAACCCACTAGTTTTCTTGAGTGGTCTGGGTCAATGTGGGTGCAAGTGAGGGAGGCGGCCGCTCAAACTGTAGATCGTATTCATTTTTCTCCCTGATGAAAGCAAAGTACATGGTGAAAATGAAAATGCTAGTGAGAATGATTGGGTAGTGGTAGCGTGGAAAATTGCTGGGTTTGGGTAAAAAGTTCATGGCTGCGTGCCACCTATTGGTAGTGGTGTAAGGCAGCTGTATGTTAGACGGATCAATGCGAGTCTCCCTCGGAGGAGCCGTTGCCAGACACAGGATACTTCTTCGCAACACCGTTGCAAAACCAAATGGAGACATCTATGGCATACACAAACATGAAGTACAATAATAAAAAGCAAAAAATGGATGCAAGTATAGCCCACATAAACATCGTGCATAGAAGAAAAACAGTTGCAAGCTATGGAAACAGTGGCATTATAAGTTATTGCACTAACAGAGGAACTCATAAAGGAAGGTACCCACGCAAAAGAGAGCATATATGAGAAAGCAAGTCCTTTAAGCCGAAGCACCTAAGTTAGGTAGCAAACTACGTGACCGACACCTTCAAGAAGTGCGCTCACCCAAATAAAAAGTTAAAGTCTTTGCAATGAATTCGAATTTAGTCAAATTAACCAGTTAATAAGCTCATTATAGCTATGGAACAGTGATTAGTGAAAATCAGTTCAATTATGATGGTGAGCAACTATAGTGGTTCCTGTCATTTTTGTCCCAGTTACTAAAAAATAAAGCCGCTCAAGTCGGGACCTGAAACTTAACTAGTTTGGTGATATTTTGTGATAAGCGGCCTAAAATTCATTTTAAAATACCCCTCTCTCCCCTGATTATCGAAAAAGTTGTTAAGGTGCCTGGGTTCCATGACGCTGCTGTTCAAAGATCTACGGATATTTGCAATTTCTTTACTTCCTACCAGGTTGGAGAGGGAAGTAAGTTGAGTCAAATGCATGAATTTAAGGAGTAGAAGAAAGACAAGAGCTTTGGCTTGGTTTGAAGGCTAGCTAATGTGGACAAGGGCAAAAAAATACCGAAGTTACCTCCAGAAATATAAGCGGTCACGTAAGTCTGGCATTACAAAGTCTGAAAGTAGCGGCGGAAGCAAGGAAGGCACACCTCGTCGGTAAAAGGACACTCAGTATGTTTAGTGAAGCATATTCATTTAACTTTTTCAGATTGCTTTGGAAATGCAATATCCTGTCCATTCGACTGCTTGTGTGTAGCAACCCTAGACTTCCACAGGGAGGAAGGGAGAACTAATTGAAGATAAATACATTTATTCCAAGGAGGGCAAAGCAGCTATGCCTGAGCGCGGCCCAAAGGCCAGCTAACACGTGCAAGAACAGACATTAAGCAGTCAAATAAACAAAGTATTGCACTGCCCCAATCTTCTCTTTAGCGGCGTCCTCGGTGCTCCCCCTTGTTACACCTCCCGCACCAGCCATCACAACACCCGTACTGCAAGAAAGCACTCATGAGTCAGCCGCGCCAATCAACAGCGACCATGAGACTGGGGAACGACATTTGGTCTTCCCAGCAGCTTCAGATGGACATGGAGTTGCATTCAGCCCAACAGCCAGAACCGAGGCCGCATACATCTGCTGACTATCGATCGCTTCCAGGATTAGACGAA
>UYWX01020666.1:0-17046 GCA_900622495.1 Hydatigera taeniaeformis | reverse complement strand
CAACGATTGAAAAATGCGGTTGTTACTGTCTCAGCGTCTTGCGTCTGCAGTGGCTCGGCTTCCGCGACCTTGGTGAAATAGTCAACCATCATTAAAATATAGCGCTTTCCTCTCGGAGTCGTGGGAAGGGAACCTATAATGTCTATGCCTGCTCGCTCTCCAGGAAAGCCCGTTGCCATCGACTGCAGGGGAGCTATCGCCGTGTGAGCCGAGTTCTTCAGGTTGGTACACGTATTACATGCGCAGCAAAAATCAGGGACTCCGATGTCATCGAAGGCCACCAATACCTCTTCCTTGCGGCGTCGAGCATCTTCCTGTCCCCCACATGGGTACTACGAGGCGCTAAGAACCTGTCTCATCATCGTCTTTGCACCACATGACGTCGTCCTCTATGGAGAGTTTATTCCAGTTCTGCCATATTCGCTTGGCTCTCTTGCTTGGCTGAGGACGTCCTTAGTCTTTCATAGACTAAGGCTGTATCGGGGTGGGAGCTCTGCGTGGTTCTCCAGTAATGAGAAGTAGGTTAGCTCAGTAACAGCGCGCCTACTGTGCCGCCATCCGTGGGCGGTGATAAGGGTCTCCGTGACAGCGCGTCCGCATTGCCGTGAGAGTTTCCTTTCCTGTATTGTACTATAAATTCATATTGCTGCAGCTCCTTGTACCACCTTGCAACCGAACGATCGATCTCCTTCATTGTTTTCAAGCATGTCAACGCTTGATGGTCCGTCCTCACAACGAATTGTTTTCCCGTCAAGTAGTGGTAAAAATGTCTGATCATAGTATAGATAGCGAAAAGTTCCCGTTCCGTCGCACTCTTCTGCTTCATCTTTTTGCTGAGACGTGAGCTGGCATACGCGATCACACATTCTCTCCCGTCCTTGTCTTTCTGGGATAGGACTCCACCCACCGCCTCATCGCTTGCGTCTGTATCCAGCACGAAAGGAGGAGCCTCGGCATTGAAGTTTGGTAAAGACAAGATCGGTGCGGCGCAGAGGGCGCGCTTCAACTCCTTAAACGCTTCTATGTGTTCATTCTCCCAACGGAACTCCTTTTTTGCCTGTTTCTCTGTCAACTTGTACGGGGGACTTGCGATCTTGGCGGACCCTTTTACAAAACGTCAATAATAGTTAGCCAAACCAAGGAAACTGCGAAGTTCTGTTTGGTTTTTAGGTGTCGGCCAGGTCCTTACTTCTCTTGTTCTGTCTTCCATGACTTACATCCCGTCCGCAGAAATTGTGCCCCAGAAACGGGGCCGACTTTTGGAGAAAAATGCCTTTCTTCGGATTCAAGGTCAGACCTGCTTCCTGAAGTCGATCCAGAACTAATCGGAGGTTGGAGTTATGTTTTTTTATGTCTTTCCCGAAAACGAGAATATCGTCCAGATAGATAATGCAGTGCTTCGGGAACAGACCACGCAATACCGTCTGCATAAGGCGCTGGAAGGTGGTTGCTCCGTTGCAAAGCCCAAAGGGCATCGTTTGGAACTCGTATAATCCATTTGGTACAATAAAGGCGGTTTTTTCTCTATCCTTCTCCGCTACCTCCACCTGCCAGTAGCCGGACTTCAGATCCAATGTCGAGAACCACTTCACTCCTTGTAGAGAATCTAACGAGTCGTTAACGTGGGGTAGGGGGAACGCATCCTTCTTTGTTACTGCATTGAGCCTTTTATAATCGACGCATGAACGTAGGCTGCCGTCACTCTTTTTAACTAATGCAATGGGGGAAGCCCAGGGTGACTGAGAGGGCCTGATAACGTTATCTTTCCTAAATGGTCCCCTCTCTCCCCTATACAAGGTAACTTAAACAAGCTAGAATATATTGCAAACACAGTCACACTTATCGACATAAAGTTCTGGCACCCTAAGTTCGGCAATAAAAGGATTTGGACATCTGAATGTTTAGCTCAAACAGAAAGTGCAAAAGTTAGGCTATGGTCTGGAGCGAAGGCCAGATTACCCAACAAAAGCAATTCGGCCATCGAAGTGACTGCCATCCACATGGCTATTTAAACACACGATGTATTGCATAAACGTCGTCACCGGTCTCTTCCAATTCCTTTTGGTAAACCTTGTACACGAAGTACGCAAACTCCGAGAAGCTTTAGCTTGGATTAAGATTAGAAAGGGGTAGCTTGTGTAGCTGCTCGTGACTTCCCATAGGATGGAAGAAGGCAGTGAGTTAGGCTGGATACATGTGTTCCGAACAGAACAGAGCTAGAAGATCAGTCCACGTGTACAAGGGCCAAAAAACCCTAAAGTGAACTCCAAACGTCATGTAGTCACATAAACACATCATTGCAGCTTGCATAAGGTGAAAGAAGGGATAATATTTCCTTTATTCACACATAGGAGATAGATCTGGTCCTCAACAGGCAAGTCCAAATTGACTGTGCCATCCTTTCTCCTACAATTTACTTTCAAATGCAAATATTTTTAGCAGATACCTCTTTACAACTATCCGTAGTGTGACTTTCCAGTCACCAAGGGATCATTTTATTGAAATTTGCTATTATAATTTAAAAATCTATAAATGGCTTATAGAAATAAGTAACTGCACTAAAGTAAAGAGCAGAATTTTACGGCAGGACATTACACCTACCGCTGTGCTAAAGGAACGTAAAAATTGAAAACTGAAATAAGATTTCAGTTATGAGATATCTTGCTGTGATAAGCAAGTCCTTTGCATTTCGACGATTCTGTATAGATGATGGTGTAATATATACTAGTTTGTTCAAGTTCACTTTTATAGGTGAAAGTCGAGAACCAATTGGGAACGCAAATCACGTACGTGAAGCCAGCGAGGAGTTTCCATCCAATCGATATCTTCCACTCGCCTTATCTGCATCCCATTCCCTATCCTTCCTAATAGCAAATGCTCAATAAATCATCCACAACCAACCGTCTCTTGAAGTCTGAGGTTCAAGGACCAGAGGGTAGACGGGCAGCTCTTACAGATGGAAGCCGTTGCTTCAGAAGAATATGTATGATATGAAATCGGCAAACGAGGGGAGGACTAGGTTCTCGGTATCATCCATCAGTCGGATTAGCTTTAAGCAGTTACTTCAAAGGCAAGCCTAGCGGCTGTAAGGGCTGCCTGTCTATCCTCTGGTCCTTGAACCTCAGACTTCAAGAGACAGTTGGTTGTGGATGATTTATTGGGCATTTGTTATTAAGAAGGATGGGGAATGGGATGCAGATGAGGCGAGTAGAAGGTATTAATTGGAGGGAGACTCCTTGCCGGCTTTACGCACGTGGATCGTGTTCCCAATTGGTTCCCGCCTCTCAACTATAAAAGTGACATTGATGAAGTTTGCGTACATTTGTCTCTATGGCCCTCACTTGTTTAACTGTCGGTCTTGGTTACAATTGCTTAGGTGGCCATACAACCTTCGAAGGCGTGCTGGCCTCTGGATCATGCCAACATTTCCAATATCATAACTTGGGAGGCTACTGTAATACCATGTTGGTGCAACTGTCGAGTGCCTAGCGGTAACTTTGAGATTCGTCTAGTCCTTTTAGGCAAGCTTAGTCATTTAATCACCCTTAAAATGCATGTATTCTGTCCAACTTAATGGCCCCTTCTACTTGGTGGGAAGTCTTAAGGCGCTAGGACTATACTACCATTCCTCATTTGAATAAAACTCCTTTAGTCCTATTCTTTCTTAATCAGTCAAATATATTTCTGATCAACTGACTTAGGAGAAGAAAAACAACCCTGAGTTTGTTAGAATGACAAAATGGGGCTTGATTAATGTTGATACTCAAGGCTGCCCAAGCCTTCATAAACAGTAGTACACCGATGGAGTATTTACTGCTCAGTTTTTAGCAGCAAACCAGTAGATACCTCTGCCATCGTGGTCTTTGTTGGATGGGATGGTCATAGCCATAATCCATACGGTGAGTCTTGTATGGTCGGAAGAGCTTTGTGCATGTATATATCAAAATAAACTGCAAACATAAGACTAGAAAAAAAGTGATAGACCTAAATCGTGAACTACAGCACATATCATTATGAGGTAAATGCAGATTTGGCTTCTTTGGGTAAAGATTATTAGTGATCAAGCTCAGACAGGTTTTATTTGTTCACATCGACACAAGAAAATTGTGACCTTCGGATGCTGCCGAGCAATTAGATTCTGACTGTGGTTTCTGAGGTTGGGGTTCTGGGGTTTGCTGCAGATAGTCTTCTTAAATAGCCTACCTGGTGTTTGCATTCGAATATACTGCTTTTAGTAACAAAAACGTAGATATAAGCTCTAAAGGCACTTACCACAAATACCTTTTTTGATGGCATGGGGAAAGAAAACGTGCATCACAGATTCGATAATTTTTAAAGAATTCTGAAATATTGGCTTTGAATAGTGGTGATTCTCAGTAACTCTCATGATTATGGAACTGTCTTTTTCGTCTTTAGGTACGTTCGATCAGCATGGGGCTAATTAGGTGTAGCGTAGGTGAGATAAATTTGACGCTTCGGATTAAGCGTTAAATCTCACTTATATTTTATGCCTTCCTTAATACAATGCTGAAATAAGGTGAAGTTCTACGTCAAGCAAGATTGTCACGGGAATTCAGTGTGGATGCTCGGCGTGGTCGACTTATAGGCTGTAACTATTCACAACACTTTGCCTTAGGGTAGACGGTTTCGAACTTCTGATTTCGGTAAGTTGTGATTGGACTTCGCCGACATCGGACCACTGCCAAATTGGTTAACCTGGGACAGTTCAAGCACAGTCGAGCCCCACTGTATGAGTGCAAACACTTAATCTTAGTATTGTGTCTTTTTCTTAAATATCTCTTGAAAAGTAACGAACATTTCTGTTCTATGTGAAGTGCTTGTTTGTTCATTTACTGTCAAAATAAACAGATGTGGGGAGATGTCAACTCAGATACCTGTGAATGGGTACGTGCATTAAAAATGCAGTGATTTGTCTTTAAATACGGTCAACTAATTTCACCGTTTCTTTGATTTACCTGCTCAAAGCTTCAATGAACAATAAGTGGTCACAAAGTTTTTCCATTCATTCAACTATTTGTCAAATTTTGCTTTCACAATGACAGGCAAACCCTATAAACAGAGACGTTATACACTCTTCAGTGCAATGCATTACGTCATTGGCCACATGGCGACCATTGAAGAATTTCTATTGCGCCTTCCTTCGCACATCCAAAGCTGCGAGGAACGACAATCTTACAAAGAGAGGGCTTTGACGCGTGAAGACGGAATTGCCAAAATTGTTTAGGAGCACAGTGGATGGAGTGGACTTGATTAAATGCTACATATGCTGGGTATTTTTCTTTCCATCCGCGTTAAGAGCGAGATCTGGGCATTTCAACTTAAGTGAGAACATTTCTCCTGGTTTTGATATTTAGGGAATCATAACGGACGGAGTCGTTCCACTATTATCGAAACTAACATTAATAATGATAACCCGTGTGCCTACATTTTGAATCGTGAGCATTGTTTTGTTGGTTTTTTATCACAAATTCCTCCACAACCATGCGATATTCATTTGACTCGACTCACCGCATTGTAGCAAAGACGTTCGAGTGCAACATCACGAATGAAGTGAGGCACGTGTTGAATGATGTGTTTAGCTTTTCGGTCATTTATTACTTCAGCATTCAATTTCAACTCTGCATACACATGGATCAACTACATGTCCTGTGAGTATGGGGTGGGGCGAAGTGATAGATGTGACACGATCCGTAAGTCATGGCAGGTCTTCAGTGAGACAAAGCGCACATAATGGTTCAGATGAACGTTTTGGAAGGAAGACAAGTTAAGATGGAGATAAACTGTACTTGTACATTTGAATTTGCTGCTATGAAAGCGTTTTGCATAATCCACCTTCAATTAACACCACCTTTGACATCAAAACAATTCATTGATGGACATTTGGACTTATCCCACCAAATATTTAGACAAAATATCCTAGTACTGCATTGTGTCCTCAATCAGTATTGTTTAATGCACATTTCCTATTTAAGTCAATATATATTTTTTCTGGCGATTGTCATTTGTTCGTTTAAACACAGTCTATACTACTAACAGGCCAATAAGTAGAAATGGCTGCAGAATTACTTTTCACATTTGTTTCCTTGGACGAATTCTGCCCAGTTTCATTAAAGTCTCGGATGACTAAAGTTTGTATAACCTTAAGTTCAACTAGCTGCACTAAATTCTAACAGCTTGACTAGACTTATAAAGTTGCATGCGGTTGTATACAAGCACGTACTGAGAGGCAAATGCGTGCGTGAGTCATTGTGCCGACACAGCGCTCTTTATTTCGATTCTTACGCTTCCAAGTCTTTCTCAATTTCAACGGTTCCAATACCGGGGTAATACATATTCAGTCGCGTGTGGTGGTCTGCTGTAAGCAAGCTCGCTTAAAGTCGGTGCTTCTTGCTTGCTAGTGGAAGTCTCTTATAATTACCTAAATCAAAAGTGCTTTGCATATAAAGAAAAGAAGAGCCCACGAGGTCCTCCTGCATTCATTACCTTCAGCAACTTTGCTCTTGGTGTACACTCATTTGACTTAGTGATACTGGGTTCATTTTCATATCCTATCTGTAATGCTTTGTTCGTTTGACCACCAACTTCGATTGCAATTGCAATCACTTGGGTGGTGACGATGACTTGGCCAGATGGGTTGATCTCCGAATCCTCTGTTTTCAAAGAAACGAAATGCTTGCAATTTCACAGAACGTGAGATATTGCTACTTGGATGATAAAAGTAGTAAGTGACCCGTTTATTGGCGGCATAAAAATTAAGTCTTAAAGTGGCAAGTTAAAGGCAAGGGTGAAAAAACACTCCTACCCGTAATTTGTTCAGCATCACCATTCCACCTACTTCACTGAAAGAGATGTGACGTACCACTTCCCTTGATCGACTCATTTTGTGCTTTTAAAATGTTTGCCGACACCTATCAAGTTGCCTATTCAATTGCCTAGAATTTACCGATTTATTACAGAAGGTTTGCAAGCTTGGTGGGTTCATGAGCCTGGAAGCTGTTTGCGGTCACATTTACCAGCGTATCACAAATTTGTTAGAATAGTATCTGCTACCATATCAACTGTCCCTATATATATATTCAAAGTTCATAGGAGCTAAGAAATCAGAATTTTAATCTGGCCAACTATTTATTTATTTACGCAAAAAAACAACCAAGTTCAAATGGGCAGAAGCTTTGAAGAAGTGATTGGAAGCCGTTGCTGAATGACAACCTACCAAACAATGTCTCTGCCTAATTCAATATATTCACCTTCCTTGAAAAAGAGCACCTATTAACCAAGCTACTCTCGCTTTAGAAGGAGAATACCCTGCAAATATGCATCAAAATTGGACCATCATGAGTTTTAAGCTGAACCTTTCAACCACTGACTGACAATACCCTCCGAATCAACCTGTCTCTGAGCAACAAAGAGCAAGCGCGAATTAAGACAACACGAATTCCCCATCAGACGAATAAGCCGCTACCACAAACCTGATTTTGACAAGCTTTTCTACAGTCGTATCTTTATTACACATAATTGACACAGAGGTCTAATTATCACCACTGGCCAGCTCTGTTGGATCGTCAGTAAAGTCTGAGCAGTTGTGCTTACACATGTCAAGTCGACCATTGCCTGCCATTTCAAGTATAGGGCACACAACGCTTGAGGCCTCTCAAACTTTTCTTGATCCTGTTACCCAGCTCTAAAAGTACTTCACAACCTCACGTGCATAGAACATTGGTATTCAAGTTGGGAGAGAAATCTACCATCCATTCCGATGCTGTTGGTCCTCGGTGGCTTTTTCTTTGCAATCACAACACAAGGAGATCGAGGCGTGTGTGTGTGTGGTTAAATTGAACTAGTTGAGGAATATTTAAAAGGCAACTGTGCAAAGTTATGATGCCGCCTGCAGAGTTTTGTAATCACCCCATCAACATAATAGATGTCCAGATTTGTCCGTTCTCCCTTCTGATTGGCTGCGATCGACTTGAGACGCGGACGATCTCCTCAAGACAGCGAATGAGTTAACAAAGTCGTGTGACACCAAATCGATCTGATGAAGGTTGTAGACACCTGTCGTGGATGCCAGTAAATCAAGACATTTGTCCTCAAGTCTGGTTCAATGACCGCCTGATGGACACAAAATCCTCGCCTCATGCCACATGACTAGTAAATCTTCCGCCTAGAATATTTTCTTTTGCAACTGAGAGTGGGTAGAGAGTCAAATGGAGACAATTTGAATCTGCTTAGCGGATGTATTAATACCATATGAAGACTCAAAATTTTTCTTTTTTTCTGGACTTCCTATACGTTACCCACTTACTTTACAGTATGAAGTCGAAAAATACGTCAAAAGTCAAGTTGGTGGGGCGTGATTTTCGGTGGTAAGGCGTAAAAATCTAATTCTTTTGAAAAGAAATAGCGATCCATCTTCATGTGCCCCATACCGATTTATCACTTTCGCTCTTTGGTTGATTGTAATGGTGTTGATATGTATGACAGTGGCGAACGGTGGTGGAAGCCGTCTGTCCAAGACTGGAGGGGAGATTAGGCACAAATGCTGCCCAAGTGAGTGGTGGCGTAGCAGTTATCCTCTACCACTCGACAAGCATCTATAAGACGATGGAAAAAGAGTGACCGGTAGGCCGATGTGACATCGTTGGTGCGAGCGGCGTAGACGAGAATGAGGTAGAATCGCGATGATCCCTCTCCGTAGACGATGGGAAGTTGAACATTTAACGAGATATCGCCAAGTCCCGTTGTAATTCGTTGAAAGTGAATTTGTGTCTGACGGCCCAGAAAACTTGCTAGTGATCTATTTGAGTACTCGCAGTAGTTGATCTAAAAAAAGTGCAGTATTATACCTTATTTTATGGATTTGTCTGTGTGTGAGACAGCGGTTCCACGGAAGAATCACTAAAAGCAAACCACCCCCCACCACTTCGGTCTTGGAAGCATCGATCAGCACGGTCACGATGCATGTGAAATGCTCCACTATGCCTTTACTTTTATCCTCAAACCAAACATTTCTTAATATACTGATCTAGATCAAAACAACCTATTTGAGATTCCCGGTTGACACTACTGGCAACGATTAAATTATGAGGACGTTGGACTTTAGTAGGGTAATCATGGCTCTATTTACGTGTGATGCTGCCTTTATGAAGGCGTTCTAAGGATTTGGGAGGCCTACAAGCTCTCGACATTAGCCCACATTTTAGTGGTTGGACAGCTAGACCAATTGTCATGAGATTGCACACTAAAAGATGTGCCATTGTGATTGTAATACATGGTGGTTGTTTAAACTGCTTGATAGGAGATCTGCACGAATTCAATTCGAACGCCAAGCATGTGGAGCTCGAGGAACCCTCCCAGTACCAGCCCGGGTGCCCTTGTTGTAGCTCTGTCTCTTTTGTTTGTGCCTATACAGAAATGTTCGATAAATCCTCACTAAAGATGAGTCGAAGGATGAGGAGAATAAGGATGAAGGAGCTGTAGTTAAGGTGTCCTGTGGACTCTTTTCCAGGCATATGTTCACGAGCCTTTCGTAATTGGAGGCTTGAAAATCTCAACTCGCAATTATCAAACAAGAGGACCCTCACACACTCGGCGATGTGACGTGGGAAAGACCGTTACCGTGACACAACCGATCGTAATCGTGACAGTTCAGACACCCATCATCACAACGATCATTCTTGTAAATATTTAGCCATCACGTGGGACAGCTATCAAATTCTGACCTCCTGCCCTACTCATAAATCGTTCTCTGATGGATTCGCACAAATGACAATCCTCTTTGTGGGAAGGTTGTAGACAGGATAATCAGTCATGCATGTTTACAAGTTCACAAAGTTGGTGCACGGTGGTAACCACAACAAGCGACACAGACAAGGTCGTTCTAGACTAGTCTGGTCGCCTCGATAAATACTTCCGTATCGAAGGCACTTCCCAGGTATGCGTTTTAGTTAGAGGGAGCCATTACACAAATGGAGCGAAGAGTTTTCCTAATTCTGCATTGAATAAAAGTAAAAGAACCTAAAGACTAACCTAATAGTTAGATTTGTATCTCAACATTGAAACAGCCTTCCAACATACCCTATTTGCAATTCCTGCAAGTGTGGCATTTCGATGGTGTAGCATCCTAACCTCTGGTATGGAGAGTGTCGTTATCCAGTAGGAGTGTGGCAGAGGGCTAACTACCATTCTCATGGTGATTTGGTGCATCTTGCAATCAGGCGTAAACTCCACCGGATAGCTGTCGTCGTCTGATTCCAGCAGATCCTTATCGCTGCTCGCGGTCCCAGAGCCGTGTGCTAGAGCATACGTAGTTTGTTTTTCGGGGTCCAAAATAATTGACTTTGTGTAATATTTAAAACCAACCTGCAAGCCGAGGACGCACAGGAAGAGAGTCATTGGAAGAGCGGGTCAGAAAGAAAAGTCGGGCAATTTTATCACCACGGGAATGAAAACATTCATCATTTTCGCCGAATGATGAAAGTCGAATTCGAATTTGTCCACCATCGCTGGTGAAGTGTTGTGTTACTGACGACAAATCCAATAGAGGCCTGTTAGGAATCAGGATTGATGCGATTGGCCGATCGCTTTTATGCTCCCCAAGCCCTTTTCTCAAGAGAGGTAAAATCAAGGCCAAAATTAATGCCAAATCTGTTCTCCAATCAAATCGAAGGCTCAAGGTCACCTTCTGCAACTCTAGCACTTGACTTCCGACCACCAGTTTACTTGTAGAGACATCAATGGGCATTTCTCCACTTGAAATGACAATTAATAATCGAATCTGCATTAGTGACTAAGTCAGGACTGAGTGAATTCTGCATCATGAGTGGGTACGATTTAATTTAAACGAATAATTTCAATTTATCATCAAACCTACTGTTGAAATACTTCCAGATTGTACAAGAATTCCCGATAGCGAGGCCGTCGACATGGCTGAAGATACATAGAGACGTCAGGAAAGCTGCGAGGCCAATCGAAGGCAATATCATTGAGCCAATGAAGGACGTAGGTCACAGGCCGCAGTTTTACCCACACGCGTGTGACCGGTCGGCGATGCAAACAAAGGGGAGGGCTATGCATAACCAGGGGTGGGAATGAGCTGCTCAAATTAGTGGAACTGTTGATGGCGTAGACGTTGATGTAGAGACTATGGCCTTCTGCTTGCCATCGTGATAGTCGGGAGGGTAACCTTAACTTCACAACACGTAAAGAAGACCGAAGAACAGACAAAAGGATCTGGCTTGTGGAACTCTTGTTAGCCTGCGATTTTAGGCTGGAATTTTTCCGAAGTCATTCCAAGTGTCAAAGTCACAGCAACACGATCGTGAGTTCAGGATGACTGACTGCTCAATGTCTTAACACAACTCGAGTTGCTGATTGGTCGGTCCCCATTTCAAGGGAACCTTCTCACGCATCCATCACCGCCATCATCGTTAGCAGTTTATCACAACTTTCTAAATTTTTTGTAACCTAGTTTGAAACCATTTGCCTGAACAAACAACAACGCGGCAGAAAATATAATAGTCAGGTCTTGGTTAAAAATATTAAGCCACAAAGTATTTGAACCGCATATCGGAGGCACAGTTCAAGTCTCCAAATCCTATTAATTGAAAGAATCATGAGCGACTAATTTCGACACCCAAAAAGCGGAAAAGAGCCAAACATCTTAACCAATCTGCTATTTCTTCCAAAAAGAGTACCAATTCAGTGTTTTTAAGACTGGAACGCCTCCTACCCGTAAATTTTCAAAACCAACTCCGAGTATGAAAAGAATTCCACGTTAGCGCCTTAAAGTCGTAATTTTTATACGATATTTTTCAAATAGTGGTGAGAAGATGCCATACAATGTGGCGCTTCGTGGTCATGTGACCCCCAAACACGATCTGATATGGATAATTGAGGCTAAAAGACAGTAATTGAATGACCTTGGGATATGGGCTATGGGGTCGTTTGTAGAGGTGATCGACAAACCAAGCACAACAGTAAAACAGTAAAACAGAAAGTTAAAGATAATTTCTAATTAACAAACGAAATTATTAACAGTCGGGATTCCAGCTGACCCCTTCATTCATGGTTCGAGGTTTGGCCTTTCAACACGGCCAAGTGCCCTCTCACCCCTGAGATTTACGCATTCCGCCATAACAACACGCAAGCCCCACCTTTGTTCTCTCAATCGTCATCGAGCTGCCTTTATCACCGGACCAGAGCTGACTTAAACATTCAACATTGAGAGTGGCGGAAGAAAGCTTAAAGATACATACCTGTAAGTGATTTGCTTTGGTGCATTCGTGAGTAAGATTTGCCTCTTGTGCCTCCTTTTTGCTGTTGAGCATCAGTTGTAGGGAGCAGTGATGTATCAGACTTCTCTTGTTGTTCAATGCCACGCAGTAGACCATTAAGGTGTCTTCGTTTATGGCCGGTGGCCAGCGCACATTTAGGTAGTCAGTGCTTGAAAAGGCCAAAAGTAACAACAATTTTGTCAGTTGAATGTTTCGCTGACGCGGTTTTTACCTATTTCATTAACTACTTCCTAAGCAAGGTTCTTGGATTCGAGACGCTCTGAATATTCTCTCTTTAAATATTTTGACATTTATAGGGTAGCCGAATTCATTCCACAATCTGTTTCAAAGTGATGATCGACTCTTTAGATTGCTATGGTAAAATGGATGGTCCACGACGACTACCTGGAGGATAGAAATGGTGCTCACCTATTGATGGTAACTCGACAAGTATCTATTAGGGATGCCTTTGATGACTGTGGTAGGGAGGGATACCCTTGAAAGGGCTGATATCGAATGTCCCTTTTTGCACTCCAGAGAACTCTGAAGGTGGTTTCGGGCCGAGCGTAGATTGTCACGACAAGTGTATCACCAGATGCTCCCCAACTGGAAAAATGGAGTCGAGCTGTTCCTGATCCCTTCAACCAATTGGGTCCCTTCAACACCTTGTGCAGTTCCAGGTCGCCATCCAAGAACAGGGGCTCCACTCGTAGGGGTGGACGGTACCAAAATCGCCCGCCATAACTGGGGAAGATTCCAGCTAAGAAAAGTCACGTGTCTTATAAGCTGCTCACTTGTTATTAAACCCAAAATGTTTACACATTGCGTTTTCCTGTATAAACTTTTTAGCTGTCCTACCATCACTTGCACACCGCGCAGCACTGCTTACCCGATCTTCGAGAACGTGATGTCCATGCCGAGAAGACAGATTGGTCACTTTGCCACCCATCTTTAGCTGAATTGGTCGAATGGAAATGGATACCATCCAATGGCCCTGTGCATGGCGTAATAGTGAATCCAAATTGTTGGTTCTTTCCAATGAGGTAGGAGAGACTGAACAAGGCAAACATTCTTTCAGTTTTTCAGGTGTTTGAGAGGAACAACAAGGTTAAAGTTTGTGATTGATGAGAACTTCAGAGGTGATTGGATGATTTTGGTTCCCCTACCACATGGCAGAGTTTGATTCGCGACAAGTGGGGGCTCCAAATCTCAAACCAATCGTCCTGAGTAAACCTTATCCCAAACCGACAGCCGCTTACTTTAACTTTTCCACAGATTACATAGGACTTCAGACCACTGACACATTTAACGAGTTCCTTCCACTCTTTCCCTAGTCTGCGAGATTTTACCCGTTCTTAGTTAGCCTTGAATTGTCGGCTGATGATTATTTACCACCTCTTTTCTAATTTGGCAACACAATTTCCTAAATCTGGACCTCCTTTTGTTTCGAGAATTCAACTTGTGCACTTTCAAACGTGATGTAATGTCGTCATAGTTACTAAGATAGCAGTGAGATTGAATTTCGTCATAAACAACAACCAAGATGTGAGGTGCTTTGGCAGTCGTTTGTTTCCTCCCTAATGTTTATGCACTTTCCACGGTTAGAGGCTTATTTATGAGACATGGGCAACAAAGTGCAGTTGAACACAACGCCTCCAAGGCCTCCTCCATTCCGTGACTAGTTGGACCAAATTTATGGTTCTGCCCGGTACATATGATGCATAGCCATCGCAATTGGCGCTCCAATCGAGAACAATTACTGACCAAACTGATTTACTAACCCTTTTGTAGAGGTCTTACACCAAGAATCACAAACTCTTCCTCAAAATTGTGTCATCAATGACAACAGCTCGAGCTGAAGGGATTGCAGAAGACAAATTTGATGCTTCTCGAGCTATAATGTCATTTGTTAGTCAGCATTTTTTGACACAAAGCTGCCTTAAAAATTGCCGTAGATGACGGCTATATGAAGCATAAAAGTTATACATAGATTTAAGGCGTCAAAGAAGTGGAAACCGAAGTCAGTGGAACCCAAAGAAAAAATCCCTTCCTTTGATGTTAAAACTTGAGAAGGGGATGGAGGAAATGCGTTGGATGAGTTGACAAACACTTAAATCAGACCACCATTGCATTTTGCTCGCCCTCACTACCTCGAGCTTTACTTTTGTGTGTCTTCTCTTTGCGTTTTAAAGTTGTGCAAAACATCTCCAACCTTAGCCTAAACACTTAATGGTAATCAAAAGGTGTTTATGCTTCAAAAAAGGGCCGAATCCACTTAACTGGATGTGTGTGTGTGTGTGTGGAACTAAAAATGCAAGTTTAGAAGCCCTTTACACGGCTATGCCTTTTTGATTTGGACTGGTGGGAAAATTCAGTCTGTTGTAACAAGACGGGTGGACCAGAATTGATGGACCCAGTCAAATTACGTCTTAGGAGGTCTCATTGTAGAAGGTTTGAGTATGGGAAGGTGAAAGTATCGAGACTTACCTCTTGTTATTTGAGCCGGGTGGAATGCGTACAGTTAGTTCCACCTTGTCGAGAAAACTGGCAACAAGTTTGTCATGTTCTAGGAGGGCATTTCCTATCCTACGCAGATCGTGATCGCTCCATGGTTTGCGTCGATCCTCGATTACTACTGCCTCTGTAGGACGGTGTAGTGGACGGAGGTGGTAGAGGAAGGTAAGCAGAAGGAGGTAGGTGTGTATCGGCATGAGGACAGAAGTGAAAGGGTCTAAGATTGGCCAGAAAGCAGCGCGCACTGCTTAAATAGCCCTAAGCTGACGTGCCGTGGTGCGGTGTGTGTGCTTGTGTGCGGGTGTGCAAGTTACAGTGCCACGGCAATTTATAATGCAACCCTGGAGAATGATGTTGAAAGTGAAGATGCAGGAGGTGGACACTGGGATGTTAGAAAGGGCGTGTGAAAAGTACACACACACACACACGCATCATGGCGTAAATTAATGTGCCGCCAGTGGCAGTTAGAAGGATGCTGAGTGCGGCTACCCCTACTCGTTAGTCATGCTCTTGTGCATAAATGGAGCTTTCAGACGTTGATTACTTTGACACCTCAAATAGACGCGTAGGGTGATATTTTTTTCCAATTCGGTCCTCTTCATTGCACCAAGTCGATTCAAAATCTGTGTCGGTGAAAAGCAGGACTTTTGTCACCATGTCAGCATTTTTAAAGGTCAAATAAAGCAATTCACATTTTATGATGTTGTCAGAAGTACTGAGTTCCACTATGTTCACTCAATTTTAAATCGTGTCATCCACATGACTCATTTCTTTTTAAAAAAAACAAGTTGATTGGATGGAATTGGTTTAAGTTGCTTTGTAAAAATTATGTTCCAAGTTTACTAGAGCATCCAATTACGAGTAAAAGGAATGTCGACTGGACTTTTCTGCATTTCATGATTGGACTTGCCTCCAGGAAATGATGATCGCTGCCACAGATGTCCAACAATTGGTGCCTGTGTGCAAAGTAAAGGGACTGACAGTGGCATGGATAGGACCAGAAGGAGTTGGAGACATTCAGTAAATTTTTGTCAGCCACCTCACATGTATGTGGAAATCTAAAGGCCAAATGTATTAACAAAGTCAACTGAAGTGAATTTTGGGTCACTGTTCCACCGGGACATCTTCTGATAGCGAAATTCTTCAACCATAGACATAGACTTCTACAAACTTGTAAAGCACTAATAACAGACATGAGTTACAAAAGAAGGTAGAAAATAGGACTTGGCTTTGAGTATTCAGTGAGGTGGTACAACCACGAGGCAGTGGGGGCGCGCAAATCTCGGTAACTCGAGCTGAACCGCCCTCTTTATAGGTATCTTGGCTTTGTCACGATGAGAAGGGAGTCTTAGGTGCTGAACCGCCCTCTTCATAGGTACCTTGACTTTGTCACGATGAGAAGGGAGTCTTAGGTGCAAAGACTTTGTCGAGGCGACAAAAGGGCAAACCGACGCAGTAATCAGCTCACCCAGTCAGGACAATCCAATCACCCGAATAACCACAGGCCTCAACTTTATCGAAGGTCAAAATCTCATCTAAATTTGACAAAAGGCGAACAATTCAAAGTTCTAGAAAAAAAAACCTTTCAGTGAAGGTAGTGATTTTATTTTTAAAAATGTATGTGTCTGTCAAGAGGTGAGTGACGTGAAGGTCAAGTCGACCAATCAGCTGCTAGGCAAGGACAGAATTCAAATTCGCTGACAGTCAAAGGTGGTGAATGTGCCCGAGACAATGCGTATGTCATCAGGGGTGAGTAACAGATCCAACGTCTGTGACGAAATATGCACAATGGGCGCATAAATAAAAAGTAATGTTTATGTCAAAAAAGCCGCCGTGTACAAGAGACGGCGGAATTAATCTAACTCCTGTTGTCAAAGCTCCGCAAGTTGAAACATGATTTAGTTATTTGATAGGTTCAAAAGGAAGGAAATCTGAGGCGTGATTTACAAAAACCATCTTGAATAAAGAAATGCAGTACCATTTGTGTTTAAGACTGAGCAAAGGTGGGCGCCGCAAAGTCATTCCTAATGTCACCTCAAAGAGGTAGACATCAACTTTTTTAACATGCATTAGGTGACAGTTCTTTCGCGTTATTGCATAAGTCAATCGCTGACAGAACTGAAATTGCAGTGAACAAACTGCTAGACAGTTCCTCTCTCCTTCCCATCATGGCCTCTAACTCCTCCCACCCACCTTGATACACCTCTTGTGTCAGCTATCACAACGCTCCAGCCTCATC